>JAWPHD010012556.1:0-75051 GCA_037043455.1 Cyrtodaria siliqua
TAAGCATAAAATAAAATGCTGTATGTAAAGGAATCAAAATTAATTAAATAAAAATAAGTTCGAGTTTCGTAAAGTTCAAACCATTTACCGTGTCTAAGCTCTTACTTAGAGCAAGGGACACTTGTTACTTACAGTAGTGAGCTGTGGTCTAGTGGTAGAGCGTTGGACCCATGATCCAAACGTTGTGGGTTCGATCCCCTCGATAACTATATGCATATACCTAATCAAGACACTTTATCTGCATTGCTTAGTACTGGTTCTACACAGGAAGTCAGTCAAGAAGTACCTTAGAAGCGAATAGCTTACAAAAGGTATAGAATACTGTTAGATTTTTTTTTTGTAAGAATTACTTTCCAGCCCGTATTACTCATGCCGTCTGCAAAGACAGTAAGGCACATTGTTCATTTTGTCTAGAGAGATAGAAAATATTCTAAGCAATAATGAATTGATATTCGGAAGTAATTCCGGCACATCCTGCCTGGCTGTGCATATGACATGTTAACAAGAACATTTTATACCGACCTCATCGCTCTTACTGGGCGACTGTCACTCGCTTTTGCATTTGTTAAGCTTTCTTTGACACAAATCGCCCGGATCGGGAAGTGACGTTAACGGATGCCCTGTTTTGAAATGCAAACATCTTAACAAACGAAAAAAAGAGTCTGAAAAAAAGATAATGCACATTAAATACAGCCGTATCTAAAGTTATATTTTGTTGTGTTCCAAAACATAGCGTGTGCAATTTAAGTTAATAGTGTAGCTTCAAGAAATATTCTCTTAAAATTATATTGAATTATACGATAATAACAGAGCCTATATAATAAAGTGCTTTTTGTCCATAGATTGACACCTCTGTATTATTATTTCATCTTTTCGAGGTATCCTTTCAGAGGATGTATGAGGTTCTTACTGCCGATCGTTATTCATTATATGAGATTACGAGGAGTTTGCTGACGGCTCTCGATGTACGAGATAGGTGGCTGTATTGTGGCCTTCGCTGTAATTTTGAAGAAAAAAATAATTTGTTTTTAATATTTTATTCAGACATCAAATGTATATCAGTTATCATATATAATTTACAGATAAGAAAAGGGGAGAATTAAAGGGAACATATATACTTTGTTTAACACTTTACCACTCGCCAACTTTATAAAAGTATAAACAATAGACAAATATACAATATGAAAGCCTAATTGATCAACATATTTTGAACAATATTCCATCTTGCTTTGATATGATTTGACTTTTACAATTTTGAAAAGTTACACGTCCGAGACATTGCATTGCTGATATAGGTAATGAAGAATGACTCTAAATAATATTCTAATACACCCGCACTATATAGCCTTGTTTAAAATATCTCGTTATATTGAACGATATATATCACTGTAATTTTTGCAACGTTAGGAGAATAAGCGTTGCGCATTGCGCATTGCGCATTCCGCATTGTAACGTATGCAACGTTAGGAGAGCAAGCAAAGCGATGCGAAAGATTTCAGATGTGTGCGTTATTTTCACATTTTAGGGGTATTAGAATAGAAATAGAACATCGTTTACGGTGAATTATCTATAATATATCACGGTTTGTCGTTCAATTGTAAACAATAATTTCACGAGCCCGAAGGGATTGTTTACAATTGAACGACAAACCGTGATATATTAAACGATAATTCACAGTGAACGATGTTCTATTTCCTAAGTAACGTTATTTTAAATGTCAATTAAATTATTTTATAACCAAAGTGTGTATTTAAATATGAACTTTACAGCAAATTTAGTCTGCCTATACCTACAAAGAAGTGCTGGTAAGAGTTCGGTGAAATTGAATACTACTGGATTATGGTGTATGTTCCGAAATGTTCAACAGTTTTACCCAGTATTAATTACGATAATAAAGCACATCTCCGTCTTCGAGTCCGAATAGATTATGGTGTAAGTGTATGAGTATATTGCCGTGTATACGTTTGTTTGCTGACCGAGGTGCAGGCCACAAATACTTCTTACTTCTGCGTAACTATTATTACGACTCGCGAGAACGAGAAGGAGAAATCTTCCAAATTAAATGATCACTCCGAGAATTCATCTAAATGAGTAGAGTAATCCGATGTGACAAATGTACATTCGCCCATCACTATTACATTAATTTGGTGTCCAGATGAAACAATTTAGAACTGAAGACGACGTCGTAATGTTAATGGGATCCAACATCCAATATAACCACGAATCCGACCTCCGGAAATTGTTGTTCTGTGACACCTCTACATCACCAGGAAGCCAGTAGATGCACGTGTTTCCCCTAGAAGTAAAACACTGATATATATGGAAGCCCTGGAGGGACTTCTGACTTCCTTACTTCTTACTTCGTTACTTATTACTTCACGACTTAATGGCTTCTAACTTCGTTGCTTCTAACTTCATTACTCCCAACGTCATGACAAATTGATTAATTAATTCTAACTTCCTAATTTCTAACTTTATTACTTCTAACTTCATGACTTCCAACTTCATTACTTCTAACTTCATGACTTCTAACTTCATGACTTTTAACTTCATTAATTCTAACTTTACGTCTTCTAATTTCATTGCTTCTAACTTCATTACTTCTAACTTCATGACTTCCAACTTCATTACTTCTAACCTCATGACTTCTAACTTTACGACTTCTAACTTCATGACTTCTAACTTCACTACTTCTAACTTCATGACTTTCAAGCAATGAAGTCATGAAGTTAGCAGTTAATAAGTCGTAAGTTAGAAGTTAATAAGTCGTGAAGTTAGAAGTCGTGAAGATAGAAGTGACGAAGTTAGAAGTGATGAAGTTAGAAGTTAATAAGTCGTGAAGTTCGAAGTCTTGAAGTTAGAAGTGATGAAGTTAAAAATGATGAAGTCAGAAGTCATGAAGTCAGAAATCATAAAGTTAGAAGTCAATAAGTCTTAAAATTAGAAGTCATTCATTAGAAGTAATGAAGTTAGAAGTCATGATGTCAGAAGTCCCTACACGGCTTCCATAGTATGTATGATACACGTTTACTTCTTTGATTGCGATATTTAATACTAGATGTATGCGGTTTTGAGAGGGGTTATCGACGTTGCGTTGAAACCTTCTCGCCTCTTACCGATGCGGGTTCGAATCCCACTGGGAACTCAATTTGTAAGTTAGAAACCCTGGAATAAGTCGGGGATCTGCCTCCACCACTAAACAATCGACCGTCTTACATAGCCTAACATGCGCTGAGGGGGCTGGGGGCTGGGGGGACTGGGGGCCTGGGGGGGTGGCCATCTTCAGTGAAATATTAGAGGCTGAAAGCATCAGATTACCCCCTATTTGCTGGTCATTTTTAAGAGTCTCTAAGATAGTTCTTTAAAAAAAAGTTAGGTTTTATCATCCGTTCCGATATAGGAATAGGTGTTGTAGGCCAAAAGGCTATAATGGAGGCCTATGGGAAATGCAATAGTGGTATATGACCTAAAGCTAGATTCTGCATAGGGTAAAAGTGAAATTAGACGTACTTTTTTTTAACACAATCATTTGAAAGTGTGAGAAATGTTGAATTATATTGTATTTTGACTTTTCTTATAACGTTTTTAATGACTTTTAAATATTTGAAAGTTTTATTAAACAAAATAGGTAATTAAAACTCTTTATTAAGGGTTGTGGACAGAAAATTAGCCATACCTGACACCTGGTATACAAAATTTGCCTGTTATGCACAATTAACACAATTAAAGGTATATCTCGTAAGTTTTATTCATTTCTGAGGGCTTTGCATACATTTTTGGCAAAGATGTCAGAAAGCGACAATCTACATATGTCCGCAAAGATGTCGAAAAGCCGCTGTCTGTTTTGAAAAAGACGTTGAGGTAAACTCTGACTCTCAGTTCATCTCTTGTTTACAGTTAGTGTCCATATGCAAATATTTGATGCAGTTTAATACATTTTACAAATTAAATTATTTAGTTGGCAAAAATATGACCTTTTCTAAAAAAATAAATGAAGTTTTATTCTACCCCACCCCCTTCATTTTAATGAATTTTCATGGATCTGTACTGTCGACAGAGCTTTCTAAGGGCTTTGCATACATTTTTGGCAAATATTGTCAGAAAGCGACAATCTACATCTGTCCGCAAAGATGTCGAAAAGCCGCTGTCTGTTTTGAAAAAGATGTTGAGGTAAACTCTAACTCTCAGTTCATCTCTTGTTTACGGTTAATGCCCATATGCAAATATTTGATGCAGTTTAATACATTTTACAAATTAAATTATTTAGTTGGCAAAAATATGACCTTTTCTAAAAAAAAAAAAGTTTTATTCTACCCCACACCCTTCATTATAATGAATTTTCATGGATCTGTACTGTCAACAGAGCTTTAGGGCTGCATGGTTGCATGAAAATGACCTGTAAAGATGGCACAAACAATATCTAATAAAAAAATACATTAAATAGTACAGTTACAGGCAACCTTGTGTAATGAGCATATGGTAAAACAGGGCATGGCCCTAAAAATGGAGTTGGGGAGGATAGTCTCAGAATTATTTTTTGTCATTTTTAAACTGAAAAGTTACATTTTCTTGATGGTTTCACATACAGAAACTGCTGAATAATGTTAATTAATCCATTTGAAGGCATATTTTGAATATATACGAAAACAGTGGTAATTTTATGGTAAAATCTTCTATTTTGACCCCTAAAAATCGCAAATATCATTTTTCAGTAGAAATTATTTTCAAGATAGGCCTCAACTGGTTGGAAATCACATGTTATTGATGAAATCAATTCAAAATCACTTTATTTGAAACAAAATATTCGAACGGTTGTCGAGATATGGCATTTTGAAGATTCTGGATTTGCGCGTAAAAATCGCATGCATTTGACTTCAGTCGATGCCCTTTAAAGCGCTCATTTTGTAAGACACCATTTTCCTCAGAATGAATGTATGAAACAATTTAGCCAGAAAAAAAAACTTCAGTCAGGTTTGAATGTCTAATTAGGTCAGATACCACTATTGATTTGGGGCTTCTGATTGGTTGAAAAAAGTATAGGGTCTATTAGGGCATATAGCCAGATTGTAAGGCAGATTCTGATTGGATTAAATTACCAAAATCATAACAAATCCCCATAAAACATCAAACATCAAAATATTATATTTCCATCATATTTCCATCATAAAACATGTTGATTTAGGATATTTTGACTGAAATTTGCATTTGTATGGATACAATTGTACTGAGAGTATATTTGCAAAAAGTAAAATTTCTTGACTGCCATTCTGTGGGGTGGCCACCTTCAGTGAAATATTAGAGGCTGAAAGCGTATTTGCTGGTCATTTCTGAGTATCTCTCTCTAAGATTTTTCTTTAAAAAAAGTTAGGTTTTATCATTCGTTCCGATATAGGAATAGGTGTTGTAGGACAAAAGGCTATAATGGAGGCCTATGGGAAATGCAATAGTGGTATATGACCTACTGACGACGAGGTATATATATATAGGTATATATATATATATATATATATACTGAAAGGAAAAAGAAACGCGACACGGGAATTTCCGCTATATATTGTATGTACAATATGCTGCTGTTAATCGAATGGTACATGATTACGTAAAAGCTTACCTTTCGGAAAAAATACTAAAACAACACGTAACACAGCAAATAGTATTCCTGCAAAGTTTCATTATTAACAGAGTACGCGTTTGGCTCAAGCATGTGAGCAAACTTAGGATGCAAAATTTTGCAAACTCTTTACGTTAAATACAGTACTGAACTGGCTCAATACTTCAAAGATGAACTTGAACATTTATGAATTTCTTGTTACAACGTGTACTGTGATTAAAACGTCTACAAGATCACAGTTGGTTTTTTTCTCTAACTAACAGCAACTTTTTTTTTACAAAACATCTTGGGATTTCCTTGGAATTTATATGGAATTAAGTGTGCAGTATATACAATATATAGCGGAAATTCCCGTGTCGCGTTTTTTTTCCTTTCAGTATACAATTTTACATATTAAGAATCCAAATTCTATAGACTCAGTACGAACGGCTTTAACCAGCCAGGCCAAACTCTAAATCTGGATCGTCGAATAAAAAGTTACAACTCATCATTACGCGCATCCAATCACGGGTAATTTAAAAACCCGTGAATATAAATCGATACTTTTAATCGGCACATATAAATTATTATATGATCTGAACAACTGTATAGAGGTTTGATAAACGCTTTTGTATTGTAATTTTGCCGTTATTTGGCGATTTAGTTTCTTTAATCGTGAACTACTGATTAATCGTGAACTACTGATTAATCGAGACCTATTGATCATTTTTAAAAAACGGAATAACGTAAACTATATAAAAAACATACTGACGTGAGGATATCTTTCTCAAACGATCAATCTAGCAGAAAAATAATTTTGAAGAAAAAAACAAGCGAATAGTGCGCACACAATTAAAGTACATGAACCGCAGAAAAAGAAACTGCGGTAACTGTAGTTTATATTAATTGTAGTTTACCTGACTTAATGACACCTCTCGGTATGTGGATGACATACTGAACATTGACAATCCTTTATTTTCTTCTATGGTTAATAATATATATTCCAAAGAACTTCAACTCGACAACGCTAATATTTCTGATACTGTCTCTTCTGTTCTTGATTTACATCATGGAGAAATAATAACTATTTTCTCTCGGCAGCTATTTTACGCTTGCGTAAAGCCTTGCTTGTTTCACTTTTAATATTGTTAATTATCCTCACTTAGATGGGGATTTTCCCCGGGCTACTTCTTATGGGGTCTATGTTTCTCTACTTATTCGATTTTCTAGAGCTTGTAGTCGAGTTGAGGACTTTAATATTCGTAATCTGTGTATAACTAAGAAGCTACTCCATCAGGGCTACCGTTAATATAAACTTCGAAAACCTTTTTCAAAATGTTATTATCGTAACCCTGGTCTAATTCTAAATATAAATGTAACTTAAGAACACTTCTGCGACAAGGACGTTCACAACCTGACTTCTATGGTGACTTGATTTACAGACTTTGTATTCGTAAGATCCTAGGTCATAATCACTTTCATGCAATATTTATTAAACTTGTTAAAACCTTTATCAAAAGAGGTTATGACCCTATCATTTTGCAACGTACGGCATGTTTAGTAGTTGACCCATTTACAGTTGGCCTCTTTGATTGTGCGATTGACAGGATAGATTGTGAACCCTATGATGTCTACCTAAATCCTCAGAGGACTGTAGCGTCTGATGCTTGTCTTAAATATTGTCTTGTAGTATCCTTAACTGTAATGGTTTGTTCTCTTTGTTGCTCTGGCTTTTGTCAAGTCATTGGGTACTTGCATTGTGGCTTTCTAGCTTTTGTTTTTAAATTCAAATGTACATGATCATTTATGTGTGTTGTACTTATATTGCCTCTTAATGCTGCATTGTTTGTTAGAGAATATAACCTGGCGAGGATATCTTTTGTCACACTGTCCGGTTTTATTGGGGTGACAGTAAGTGTGAGGTTTGGTGCACCCTAGAATCTGGCTTAAACCCCCAGCGGCCCGTTTTGCCACTGACCATTCCAAGGCGGTAGCTCTATTGTCAAACCTTTTATGTTTGTGTTGTCGTGTCTTGCCTTTTAGTCATCTTTAAAATTAGTTTGTTTCTATACGTCGGTCCTTCAATGGTGCTTTTCCTATTCGACTTGTATATATCTACTTTGATTACACCATCTGTGGAATAGCAATACCTTTAAATAAAAATAATCTATACTCGTAAATCGTTTCACGTATGATGCACCATTCATGCACTTCTGGGTTTTAAAAACATTCATTTTAAATAATTCTCATGGGAAATTAGTGAAATGTATTAATTTGAAAGTAACTCCATCTGTATAAACGTTTACACGCAAGCGTTGCCACACATCTTGGATTAAACACTGGCTAATCCGTTATAGCGCAGGATTTGAATTTACAATCACTTACGATATCTGACTCGGTAAAACATAAATGAGAGTTTTCAAACAATAGTTTGCGTTTTTAATAAGGAAGCATTTGCAATCCCCGCCAGTTGGAGATACGTGTTTTGTCATAATTGTTTTGTCATAATATGCATGTATGATGTTAACGACTTCAGAATATTATTCTAGTGGGTAAATGCACACTCTACTGAAGTAACCTAATATCAACATTATTTAGATTGTCTAATGTTTTGCCAAAATATTCCGCCGCCACCCACCCTTCCAAAAAGCCAAACAGGAAAAAATCCAAAGGAATTTCGATAGTGGAAATGATGTGTTTTAATAAGCTATATAACGATGCTCATTAGTCCGTTTGCAGGTGTATGTGCCAATCCAATAGTTATAATAAAATAGTCTGGTTATGTATTATACGCAAAGACATGAATTAATAAAAAGAAAATACAAAATGCAAGCAGATGTCTGCTGTATTGCTTTTAAAAGCATTTTGAATGACACCGCCCACATTGATCACTAGACACCGCCCACATTGATCACTAGACACCGCTCACATTGATCACTAGACACCGCTCACATAGATCACTAGACACCGCTCACATTGATCACTAGACACCGCTCACATAGATCACTAGACACCGCTCACATTGATCACTAGACACCGCTCACATAGATCACTAGACACCGCTCACATTGATCACTAGACACCGCTCACATAGATCACTAGACACCGCTCACATTGATCACTAGACACCGCTCACATAGATCACTAGACACCGCTCACATTGATCACTAGACACCGCTCACATAGATCACTAGACACCGCTCACATTGATCACTAGACACCGCTCACATTGATCACTAGACACCGCTCACATAGATCACTAGACACCGCTCACATTGATCACTAGACACCGCTCACATAGATCACTAGACACCGCTCACATAGATCACTAGACACCGCTCACATTGATCACTAGACACCGCTCACATAGATCACTAGACACCGCCCACATTGATCACTAGACACCGCCCACATTGATCACTAGACACCGCCCACATTGATCACTAGACACCGCTCACATTGATCACTAGACACCGCTCACATAGATCACTAGACACCGCCCACATTGATCACTAGACACCGCTCACATAGATCACTAGACACCGCTCACATAGATCACTAGACACCGCTCACATTGATCACTAGACACCGCCCACATAGATCACTAGACACCGCCCACATTGATCACTAGACACCGCCCACATTGATCACTAGACACCGCCCACATTGATCACTCGACACCGCTCACATTGATCACTAGACACCGCTCACATAGATCACTAGACACCGCCCACATTGATCACTAGACACCGCTCACATAGATCACTAGACACCGCTCACATTGATCACTAGACACCGCTCACATAGATCACTAGACACCGCTCACATTGATCACTAGACACCGCTCACATTGATCACTAGACACCGCTCACATAGATCACTAGACACCGCCCACATTGATCACTAGACACCGCTCACATTGATCACTAGACACCGCTCACATAGATCACTAGACACCGCTCACATTGATCACTAGACACCGCTCACATAGATCACTAGACACCGCTCACATTGATCACTAGACACCGCTCACATTGATCACTAGACACCGCTCACATAGATCACTAGACACCGCTCACATTGATCACTAGACACCGCTCACATAGATCACTAGACACCGCTCACATTGATCACTAGACACCGCTCACATAGATCACTAGACACCGCTCACATAGATCACTAGACACCGCTCACATTGATCACTAGACACCGCCCACATTGATCACTAGACACCGCCCACATTGATCACTAGACACCGCTCACATTGATCACTAGACACCGCTCACATAGATCACTAGACACCGCCCACATTGATCACTAGACACCGCCCACATTGATCACTAGACACCGCCCACATTGATCACTAGACACCGCTCACATTGATCACTAGACACCGCTCACATAGATCACTAGACACCGCCCACATAGATCACTAGACACCGACCACATTGATCACTAGACACCGCTCACATTGATCACTAGACACCGCTCACATTGATCAATATGAAGAAAATTTGCGTATGAACGGTAAACTATATCTACTATATACTATATGCATTCTATGGATACAAATATAATACAAATATACTACAAATATAATACAAATATAAAATAAATAAAATACAAATAGTTTTATTCTCTCAAATCATGGACCAGTTTGGTGTTAAAATCCAAAATAAAACTGACGAAGAAGCTGTAAATACCTTGCCAAATGTTCTATTGACTACGGCAACCATGTGTTAATAGGGAGAATTTCTTTGCTTATTGTTTGAATGTTTTTTTACGTCATTTTACATGACTGTAGCGCATGTTAGGCCATATATGACGGTCGATTTTTGTTTGTGGTAGAGGCAGACCACCCCATTTTTCCTGGGTAGAACCAGTACTGTACACCTCCCGCCATCCGTAAGAATCGACACCTCCTCACTTACAAGTCGATCTCCCAGTGGGATTCGAACCCGCAGCGGTAAAATTGTTACTGTAAATTCCAGTCTTTATACAATTTCTTTCTCCATAGTAAACATGTCTTACTGGTGCAAGACAACCATTACAATGCCCGAGCACCTTATTTAGAAATAGTGGCAATATACGTATAACACAAAGATGATCATGTATATATGAATATAAAACGAACAAACAAAGGCATAGAAAGCACCAAACAGAAGCCAGAGCAACAAGATAATAAGCGAATAACCAATAAGGGCACAACTTCAGGTTGTTCCTTGTCCTTGTCGCAGAAGAGTTCTTAAAATACTTTTATATTTTAGAAGTAGATCAGAGTTACGATAATAAAATTTTGCAAAAGTATTTCGAAGTTTATGGTATCAGTAGCCCTGATAGAGTAGCTTTTAATGTTGTATACAAAGGTAACGAATATTAAAGTCCTCAACTCGATAATAAGCTCTAGATAAACGACTTGGTTGAGAAAGATACATTCCATAAGAAGTTGTTGAGAAACATACATTCCATAAAAACATACATTCCATAAGAAGTTGGTGAGAAACATACATTCCATAAGAAGTTGTTGAGAAACATCCCCGTCTAAGTGGGGACAATTATCGATGTCAAAACTGAGTTCATCTTCATCTTGTCATGAATGTAATTATGTCTCCATTGTAAACCCAGAAAAGAAGCTACAGTACAAGAAATATTGTATTTGTTGAGATAACTTCTTCGGGATAAACAAACAAATTTCTGAATGGATTAAGAATCCAACACAATAAACCACGAATCCACGAATTCATGGTATTAGTTCCGTTGTTTATTACCAATATAAAAAGGCATAAGCCATTTTATTTAAACAAGCCATTGAGATATATGGTGTCTAGCATATACATGTAGGATTTATGACATTGCTTGTATATGTATACCATTGATATATGTTTGCCGCTAAACGTAACAAGGGTGTCTAAATTTAAATTGTATGCAAACGTCTTTAAATCTAAAAACGTGAACGTAAAAACGTCGCTAAATGTAAAAACGTCGCTAAATGTAAAAACGTTTGCCGCTAAACGTAAAAAGGGTGGCTAATGTAAATTGTTTGCAAACGTCTTTAAATGTAAAATCATTAGCGTCGCTAAATGTAAAAAAGGAGCTAAATGTAAAAACGATTTTTGCTAAGTGTAAAAAGAAAAAGCGACATATGTAAAAATGTGTGTAGAACAGTAATGTATTGGAAGATGTAGTACATATGTAGATATTTTAACATGTTTAACACGGTATACGATGAAATGAATCTGTTGTATGTACAGGATGATTCACACAGGATAGACACTATTCGGTCAGAACAGATTCGTGGTTTCGTTATTGATGTAGTTGCATCTCAATAGGATAATTATTGTGTGCTATGGGTTTTGTGTTGTTTACTGTTATAACTGAGCCCCTAGGTTTTATATATTTTCCAGTGATAATAATATTGTATTCCCCCATAAATATATAATGCACGAGATTGAGAATATAATTACAAACAATTGGTACGTAATTATTGTGTTGGAATTTGGCGCAATTCATTCATGCATCCATTGACTGATATAGGTTCGATAGCCATTGGCATTCACTAGTCACATAGTCACATGACTAACTAGAGATACCCAACAATGTAACATATATGACGTGACTTGGTTAGGGTGTGTAACAAGTGTAAAACGTAGAAATAGTAGTAGTAGTAGTAATAGTAATAGTAGTAGTAGTAGTAGTAGTAGTAATAGTAGTAGTAGTAGTAGTAATAGTAGTAGTAGTAGTAGTAGTAATAGTAGTAGTAGTAGTAGTAGTAGTAACAGTAGTAGTAGTAATAGTAGTAGTAGTAGTAGTAATAGTAGTAGTAGTAGTAGTAGTAGTAGTAGTAGTAGTAGTAATAGTAGTAGTAGTAGTAGTAGTAGTAGTAGTAGTAATAGTAGTAGTAGTAGTAGTAGTAATAGTAGTAGTAGTAGTAGTAGTAGTATTAGTAGTAGTAGTAGTAGTAGTAGTAGTAGTAGTAGTAGTAGTAGTAGTAATAGTAGTAGTAGTAGTAGTAGTAGTAGTAGTAGTAATAGTAGTAATAGTAGTAGTAGTAGTAGTAATAGTAGTAGTAGTAGTAGTAGTAGTAGTAGTAGTAGTAGTAGTAGTAGTAGTAGTAATAGTAGTAGTAGTAGTAGTAGTAATAGTAGTAGTAGTAGTAGTAGTAGTAGTAGTAGTAGTAGTAGAAATAGTAGTAATAGTAGTAGTAGTAGTAGAAATAGTAGTAATAGTAGTAGTAGTAGTAGTAATAGTAGTAGTAGTAGTAGTAATAGTAGTAGTAGTAGTAGTAATAGTAGTAATAGTAGTAGTAATAGTAGCACTGTTTTATGTACTGCCGATGGTTGGGGTAGTTGCCGACAGTGGCAAAGTGTAGAATGCGGTGGTCAATATGAATTGCCTTAAATATTTTGATATGAGTATTCCCTGCACAATCCTATATGCAGTTTTACCTTTGACATGACAAATCTCCACTTTAAATTCTGTGGATTGGTTTATTTATTATGTAGTGTTAACTGTGCTCGAGCATGGTGACTGTATTAACAACTACAACCAGAATGTCATTATCTCAATCAGAAGGTTATAACATCCAAGAAGCTGGTTGTACAACGGTCACCCATTTTAGCAAGCATTTCATGTATGACGATTTACACATTAATAATTTAGTGATCAAAATCGTATTTACAGGTTCTTTAAAAACAATGTCCGACATGCTACACTGCAATAATGTTGCTTTTTTCAGTATGGACTCACAGTGAGACGCACGATTAACAAGTCAAAATAACGCCTTTTCCTGAGAGGAAAGACATCTTATCTGATTGGAAATTTTAAAGAAAATTCATTCACATGGACCTTGAAAAGAAGTGGAAGTGGTTTTCGCTAACATTGTATTCGACAAAATCTACCTCATCCACCTCAAATAGTGCTGAATCCTTAGTAACGACTTTCACAAAAATGGGGAAAAAATCACTGGTCATCACAACCGAACTTACATTCAACTTACATTCAAAACAGTTGTGAGGGCTGGCGTGGCGCAGTCGGTAGCGCGGCGGATTTGTAACCGGAGGCCCCGGGTTCAATCCTCCGTGGTGCTGAGTTCCGTCGGTGTGTTCTTGGGCAAGACACTTTCCCTTAGCCTCGTCCGTCGGATGGGGACGTAAACCGGGCGGTCCCGTGTATCGGTCTATCCTCCGAGCACGTAAAAGAACCATAGGAATCTATTCGATAATAAGAGTAGGGCAGGTTCCCGGATTCCTATGTATCCTTCCCCTCTCTCTGGGGCGGCTCTAAATAACCTATACTGTGTTGATGAGCCGTTAAACAACATTCAATTCAATTCAATTCAAAACAGTTGTATTCATTGAAGGCTTTGTTTAGATAGCAGAAAAGGACTTGTCAAACTCAACCTATAGTCTTGAAATCAGAAAACAGTTATTTGTCACTCTAGTGCACAATAATATATTGTCAAGAAGTATTAACGTCCCAAATGATTCCGTAAAATGCCATTTTTTTACTATAACAGTGCAGGGCTCTCCTTTGTGATTTTAGTAGGTGGAGTTCATCAGTATAGGACTTAAAGGAAAAATTGTTAACATAGGTGCACGTAAGGTTCAAATGTGCATTATTTATTTATTTATTTATATATATATTTTATTATATTAAGGTGTTTAAAGCTACAGAGTCCCTATATCAATCGATTTCTTCTTTGTAGGCGTGTCTTTATTTGTAACTTCATGTTCACCAGTTCATGTCGAAATCGGGTATTTAAGCGAGCAAATATAGCGCATGAAATCATTTACTGTATATACATCGACCAGTGCACATCGTACCTATACACAGGTAACAGTAATTTTTATCGAAAAAAAAAGTTAGCTTCTTTCGGGGATCGAACACACAACCTTCTGATTTCAAGTCCTGTGCTCTAACCACTGAACTACAACGCTACTTGAGAAAATAGTATACTAACTACCATATATTATGAGGCAAAATAACTTAACATATTTGAACGCAACTAAAGATGGATCAATACATATGCAGTCCATATTGTCGCACGTGTAAATATTGCCTGGTGTAATACTGTATCTTATCAATATGAAACTAATACTTCGTCTCAAATCAACCATATATCGACTTGTTATTTAGCTATTGATGAGTTTGTGTGCGCGCTCTTGTTATTACGTAATGCCTATTTAGTGGTAAAAATGCTACAAAATACCAATAAATAGCAGTGGTCTAGAGGTTCAGCATACATCTTCCAAATCTTACAAGTGCAAAGGCTGTGGTTCAAATCTCGTTCCGGGCAACTATTTTTTTATCACATACATTCTGCAGCCGTATATTTATCGATGTTACCTGTACGAAGGTTAAATAAAAATGTGAAATTTTACGTATCGATTTCTCCTTATATACCGACTTTTGGGGTGTTCGTCGATTTGAAACTACTTCACACGTGACTCATTCATATTCATGAGTTATTGTCAGTTAAAATAGGGACTGTACAGCTTTAAGTGTTAAACCTCATCGGCAGTTACAAAATTAATTAGTAAATAGTGCAGTTCATTGAAACCTAATTCTGAAGCGATTTTATGAAAAGTTTAAAACTACAAACCATAAAGCAAACCCGTTATAATTTATGATGTCAGGACCTACCATTGTTGGATTAATGGGCATAACGTGAGGACTTACCATAGACAAAGGTATTGTAGGCCCATCTATGCTGTGTCTCATGAGAATCATGGCTGTTATGGTAGTATGTACCTACCATAAAGCCATGATTCCTTGTGCTATAATTATCACTAAGACCCCGTACCGACCCACATACGCATTTTTCCGGTGAGATTTCTTAAGGTATCACGCAATGCCTGCATAATCAACCAATGTATGCTATTAGAACAAAGGTTAAATACCACAACTGCATGCAGAAGACTCACCAAAGAGAAGAAAGGCTCGCCGATATAGTCGGTGTTCGAGGCCACTGTTAATTTCCGACATGTGCATTGTTTACGTTCGAAATAATCTCGTTCTTGTGTGACGTATCGTTCCGTTTTTGGAAGCTTAAGGACTAACAACACTATTGATGAAGGAGGTAGTTAAAAAAAACAAGTTCGCTTTTCTACATTTTACAGGATACATTGATTTATCTTTACCAGGTTCTAAATCTACAGCATTTTAGGAAGAGATCACAGAAAAATGCATGTTGATATAAGATTTCTAGCTAATTCTGCCTCATTTTACACATCATGGGTATAATCTCCACGGGGTTGTATTTTTGTCTAAATGTTGATAGGTGTCACGCAAACATGAAATTAAAAAAAGTTCAATCTGGTAAATATTTGTTAAAAGTTAATAACATGCAGATATTGGATCAATGAAGAATTTAAGCATAAATACATGTTGCAAAATCTTTTTTATCTCAATGCCACGAACAAAAACGTTACAATGGGACCCTATGGAAAATTAATTGTGGTGTGAGACGTTAACCCCGCTCTACTCACACACCTGACACTTTCTGGTTAACGTCGTCGCTATGTGTCGGCTGTAGGCGGGTTTAAGCTTCCAAATTTCCAAGATATTTCACAAAAGGTAAACATCAAGAAAAATATGTCTGCTGAAACACGGAGTCTTGCAAAGAAATACCTAGATCGACGAGATAGTCTTCTCTTTGGTGACTTGTATGCATGCACGTGCGGTATTTAAGGTTTGCACTACTGAAATACGGCGGTTGTTTATGCAGGCATTGCCTGGTGTTTTCGAAAAACCCTCTTGATAGAGTCGATCCTTATACCTACATATTCTATAAAGGATCACATTGTAGCTCTATGACAGGTGCACACCATTTACTTCACGACATTGAATGAATCTTGTAAACAAAAAGACAAGCCAAGTTCCTTTTAAAAGCGACACTTTCATCCATCAGTGCTTGGGACCATCCTCCCGGGATCAATTTGTCACAGTTTAGAGTCAATGATTTACGTGGAATGGGTTCATATGTAGACAATTTGCCTTACACATAGTTCTATATCAGACGTTCGTCCCTGAAGACTGCAGGATTTATAATACTTGGCAGTTCAGAACTTGCGTTCAATATTCCATTAATACGTATTAAATGATTTTGTTCATACACATGTTTTGTTTCAACTGCGCATGCTAGAATCCCATTATGTCTTATTTTTCCCACATAAATGCGTGCTGCATAATTGTATATGTGCATGTACAGGATGAACATTTATACTTAGCACAGTTGTTTCTCTAGTTACGATATGATCATATTCACAAGACCTTGGAATCGTTATCTCTAATGAGTTATCGCCCAACAATCACATACAGGCAATTGCATTTAAATAAGAGAAAAGTTTCAACGTTATGTATATTACAATGATTAGGCCCTTGCTCGAGTACAGAGCCATACTATATACCCCATATTATAAATGCGAAAAAGTCAAACTTGAAAAGGTTCAGAAACGATGCTTGAGCTTATATATTGGATATGTTTGAGTTACATAACATAAGATCACACAATTTACGATCTCATTGTGATATTAACTTTACGATTCCTAAGCCAAATAAGGAGCTTTTTAAAGGAAGGAAGTCTTACCTGGGCCAGTAATTTCAAACGAAATCCCAGAGCATATAACATCTTACACGTCAGTTAAATATTTTTCAAACACTTATATAAAGTGGATCAAAAAGACTATATAACTGAAATTGTTTTCATTAAAATTGTTATTGAATCATAACATAGATTTTTTCCATTGTCGATACCTTTGTGTTGCTATAAACGTATATATGTTTCTGTTTACTATGTTGCTTTGTAAAGAGGGCCTCAGGGAAGATTAGTGTTTTACTAACTGGGCTACCCTCTTAAAATAAAGTCTTCAATTCATTCAACGTTACGACGAAACAATAAGTCTACCTAGTTTGGAAGAACTCGCAATAACATAGACTTAGTGGAAACCTATAACATTATCACTTATAATCATTATCAACTGAAAAGTGATTCGCTCTTCCATTTTCCTGAAAGAACTTCCCTGGAACGAATTAAATAAGACCATCATTTCCGCGCCGTCAGTGGACACTTTCAAGAAATGGCTGAGCGCTGCTCCTCAGTGAAAAAGCATTGAAACAGCCATCGGTACAAAGGTGCACTGAGACCCCAAAGAACGATACAAATTTTGATGATTTTATACAAAATTTCTACAAATTATGAAAATATAAGAATGATTATCGGGTATTACTTTAATAATTCTTAGTATAATGTTTGTGTTTGAAATTTTCGGAGTTTCATGATAAGCCACACAAAATAATCGACGCCAAAGTTTATAAAGTGATCAAACGTTTCGTACTAGGCACTAACCTGTTCTCGCAATGCACAGATTATTCAGGAATGATATGTATGTACGTTAATCTTCATGACATGTCAGATGGGAAAAAATCACAACGACTTTGAACAAAATATGTATAGCTATCCATATTCAACACCGTTCAGTAGTGAATTAATCAGGATTTTCCTGGAATTTTTGCTGAGCGCCTAGTATCCATAATGCGTTCAGTGGCTCTCAGAACAATCGTCGATGTTACATATAGTTAAGCAAACATTGAAAGTAGCATCAACTCAGATTAAAACTGATCTATGTTAGTACGCGAATAAGACGTATGTGGATTATTGTTTAACTGCTCGTCATTACATTCTCCTAGGTTATCATAGAGAGAGGGGAATAGTACATAGGAATCATAGGCGATGAGCAAGGATCCATATGTTCGATATTGTACCAACTCGGGTGAAAAATTCTACTATCATATTTTTGAACAGAATAATCATTTTGTCATGAAAAGAATATGGAACAGATAGCTGTTACAGTTGTATTCTAACATTAATAGGGGTAACATTACAGCGCTTACAGCTAATATTTGGATGTGCATTTTTGAATATCATGTTTGTTTAAATAATTTCGAGGTGGTTTTAGTAAAAGATGTAAATAACTTTATGATTCAATTTAATTTAATAACGAATAAATAAGCTTTGTTTGGCATTGACATGTTTAAACTTAAAGTTATGCTTAAAACTGGGAGTGAATTTACCCCACTCAATAGTATCTACCCTGTCATTTGCCCATGTCGTCGGTAACTACCTTTATCTACCCATTCATTTGCTTCCCATATCGTCGATGCCTACCTATATCTACCCAGTCATTTGCCCATGTCGTCGGTGCCTATCTATATCTACCCTATCATTTGCCCATGTCGTCGGTGCCTACCTATATCTACCCAATCATTATTAGTTATTAGGATTCTTGACAGGGGACATGGACTCACATTCCCTGCCTGGAAATTATATTCACCCGAGCCGTTAGGCGGTTTCAAAAACGAATCGGCAACGTTATCGTCGCCATTTTGTTTTGTGTATTTGAGTAATGGGGTTCGTCCTATGTTGACATCTCGAGACGTAGTCATGGACATGGGCTCATGTCTACGGCGCATTGACCAATGAAATCCTGAGAATTTTCTTTGCAGTATAGCAATTGTCCATGTCGCCGTTGCCTACCTATATCTACCCAGTCATTTGCCCATGTCGGTGGTGCCTACCTATATCTACCCAATCATTTGCCCATGTCGCCGTTGCCTACCTATATCTACCCAATCATTTGCCCATGTCGCCGTTGCCTACCTATATCTACCCAATCATTTGCCCATGTCGCCGTTGCCTACCTATATCTACCCTATCATTTGCCCATGTCGCCGTTGCCTACTTATATCTACCCTATCATTTGCCCATGTCGCCGTTGCCTACCTATATCTACCCAATCATTTGTCCATGTCGCCGTTGCCTACCTATATCTACCCAGTCATTTGTCCATGTCGTCGGTGCCTACCTATATCTACAAAATCATTTGTCATTGCCGTCGGTGCCTACCTATATCTACTCAATCATTTGCCTATGTCGTCGGTGCCTACATATATCTACCCAGACATTTGTCCATGTCGTCGGTGCCTACCCATATCTACCCAATCATTTGTCCATGTCGTCGGTGCCTACCTATATATATACCCAATCATTTGCGCATGTCGTCGGAGCCTACCTATATCTACACAAGCATTTGTCCATGTCGTCGGTGCCTACCTATATCTACACATTCATTTATCCATGTCGTCGGTGCCTGCCTATATCTACCCAGTCATTTGCCCATGTCGTCGGTGCCTGTATCGATACAGTCATGTGTTCATCATGTAAACAATTTGTTTGAATCAATGAGTAATAATTAAATGTTATGCTTACTCCCAGCGGAGATAAATAATTATATATACATGACATCTGCGCTTTTATCTACACATGCATTTACTGATGGCATCGATGCCTGTATTTTCCTCCTCACATCTTGCATCGATATTGGCATTACAGTAACTGCATGCTATCTTGTCTGTATTCGTTTTCATCCCGGACATCTGTATATTGGTTGTCAATATGTATTCACTTTGATATTGACGTGGGAACTGCATCTCATATGTTCGCATAGGCTTCATACAATCCAAATTTGCTTTTGCCTTTGGATGATTATACCAGCGTAATTGTGCCACAGGTCTATTAACAAAACCCCACAGCCCAATAATGGCCTCCCCACAGTGGGTCTCAATCGTTACCATATAAATCTGTCTTATACTGGATCACATTTGGGAATTATCAACGAGTTTTAAGAACCAACTTTTTATAAAGCAATCCATGACACTTTAAGGAGTTACAGGCGTAAACAATGTGTGTGTTGGTGTCGGTGGAGCGGGGTGCCATCAGTGTTTTAAATTCTTTTGAGACCCTATGAGCGTAATCATCAAGTCAAAAGTGTTTTTAATCCTGCACCATCCCTAGGACTCTGAGACGGCAACATACGGGTATTTGCTATGTGTTAGATAATAGTAATTAGTGTATAAAACACATTTTATTATTAAAATATATGAAACTTACTCTTTAATATTAAAACCAGTTAACAGTTGTTTTTGTTTTGTTCTGTTTTAACAAAGATTTCAAATGTTATTAAAGTGTATTTGATGTTTTCCATAAAAGGTAAAATAAAGGTTTTAGAATTTAAATGACTGTCATCTTCTCCGCATATATTATGCGATGAAAACTGTTTAACATGTAATAATAATAACAATAACATCCATGATTGAAAATATTTCTTGAATTGTTACTTTCAAAAGCTTTATAATTATATATCGTGTTGATGTTGAAACACTAGTACTTTTACATAAGTACACATAACTATTGCATGTACCTGGTGTCAACCTTGTATATATATATATCACGCCGTCTACTTTGCTATAGCTTCCTTTGTCTTCAATAATAACGACAGTTTAAGTAAGCGTGTTGCACGGTTAGGAAGAAGTCGGTCTGATCGGATCACGACATCAGGCTATCACACCCCACGTTTTGACAGACGCTGACCGTCGGAGACCTCGGAGACAGATTTTATTATAACACTCCTTCAAATTATACACACATTCACACAAGTAGTATAATGCCGTTCAGATTTGAACTGTTAGAAAAGGCAAATAATATAAAAATAAAAACAAGAGATAGTGGCTGGATCATATATAATAAAACATTGTTGTTTAAACTTAGTTTAAACAATATTTTCAAAAAATGTGGAGAACACATGGACAAGATTTAAAAACAAGTATATTCATTTCCTTAACAGTCAAACAATCGTTATTATAGAGAAAAACTTGGAAAAGATAAGTATTATCAAAATCGGATGATAAACAAACAAGATAATTATGATCATTTGAAAGTTCTGTTGAAACAGATATGGAAGCCTCCATTTTGAGAGCTATTAAATCATAGTTCTCTATGATCATATATATATATGAAATATTTACAAGTATCAATACTTATTGGCAATTATGCTGCTTTATATGACCAGTAAAGAATTTTCATTCGTTTGCAGAGATTTTCTTTGCTTTAAATGATATTTATCTGGTAATTTGGTCCTATGACGTCATAGTCTTCAAAATCCGTTGTAGAACAACCTTTAAATGGTCATATCTCTTTTGTTTATCATCCAATTTTGATAATTTTTTTCACATTTTTCAAAGCTTTTTCAGACCTATCAATAATAGAACTTGTTTGACTGTGTCGCTACATTCCCTTCATAGTGACTGTGTCGCTACATTCCCTTCATAGTGACTGTGTCGCTACATTCCCTTCATAGTGACTGTGTCGCTACATTCCCTTCACAGTGACTGTGTCGCTACATTCCCTTCATAGTGACTGTGTCGCTACATTCCCTTCATAGTGACTGTGTCGCTACATTCCCTTCATAGTGACTGTGTCGCTACATTCCCTTCATAGTGACTGTGTCGCTACATTCCCTTCATAGTGACTGTGTCGCTACATTCACTTCATAGTGACTGTGTCGCTACATTCCCTTCATAGTAATAGTAAGATATGGCTGATTTAAACTCAAAATGGGTATAGTTTTGTCGTGTTTGTCGAAGACGTTATTATCAATATTACTTTTAAAACCAATTATACTGAACTTTCTTTTTCTTTTTAAAATTAATTCTTACATTATTAAGTGTATCATTCTCGTTGAAGGTTTGGGTACACGTCCGTACAATATAACAGCCCCAGATTGTTACATTATTAAGTGTATCAGTCTGGTTGAAGGTTTGGGTACACGTCCGTACAATATAACAGCCCCAGATTGTAAGACTGAAGGTTTGGGTACACGTCCGTACAATATAACAGCCCCAGACTGTTACATTATTAAGTGTATCAGTCTGGTTGAAGGTTTGGGTACCCGTCCGTACAATATAACAGCCCCAGGTTGTAAGACTGAAGGTTTGGGTACACTTTCGTACAATATAACAGCCCCAGATTGTTACATTATTAAGTGTATCAGTCTCGTTGAAGGTTTGGGTACACGTCCGTACAATATAACAGCCCCAGATTGTTACATTATTAAGTGTATCAGTCTGGTTGAAGGTTTGGGTACACGTCCGTACAATATAACAGCCCCAGATTGTAAGACTGAAGGTTTGGGTACACGTTCGTACAATATAACAGCCCCAGATTGTTACATTATTAAGTGTATCAGTCTGGTTGAAGGTTTAGGTACACGTTCGTACAATATAACAGCCCCAGACTGTAAGACACCGTTGAAGGTCTGGGTACACGTTCGTACAATATAACAGCCCCAGATTGTAAGACTGAAAGTTTGGGTACACGTTCGTACAATATAAAAGCCCCAGACTGTAAGACACCGTTGGTCCCTATCATAATATTTGCGTTATAAAAGACAGGCATGATACGTATAGATCCATGCTCATTGTCTGGTGCCCTGATAATATACGTATGTGTGATTTTCAAACATCTTTCCAAAAGGGGTTGGAAATAATATTTACTAATTCTTGTGCATACATAACTCCACGCCAAGACAGTTTGTTTATATGACCAACATTTACCATGATTTAACTGTTACTCTGTCTTGTATGTGGCACATCACTTGTATCATATGTTTTCCTGTCACTCCCAATTGTATAATGCCTCTTTACTCTCTTTTCCCCCAAATTTCCCAAACACCCACACCCATCCACCAACAGCTCGATTAATTAATTTACTATTTTGCATTTGCTTATCCGATTATTTTTTGTAACTTCGTTTTATTATATCAAGTAATACATAATATACAACATACGTGCACATGTGTAATTTGATGTATTGCTTATGGATTACAGTTGCTGAAAATGTAATCATAATTTCCCTGAGGTGATGAAACATTGTACAGTGTATGTTTTATAAAAGAAAAAAAGCCCGTCACACTCAGACGTATTAGCATCAAGTTCCCACTGCGTGCTGAAAAAATTGCTTGGACGCAGTAAGAAATCCAACAACGTGCAATAAACCAGCAGAAACCTTTAACGACCTAGCATGGTCTCCATGGTTTTGGAAACTCTACGCGCACTTTGGACATGTTCAAAATGAGCGTAGCTGCTCCACGTTCTGAGTACCACGCAGCAAGGACTTCGTAAAGACGTAGTAACGACGGCATTGACCCGTTACAGACGTAACCAACACCTCGTAGTGACTCCATTGCCGTACTACAAGCGTAAAAATGGATGGAGTTCTCACTGAGTTGTCACTGAGGCGCAGTATTTATACCAACCTGGGGGAATCCCCTTTGACGCAGCGACAACGTAGCCAGAGCTCAGCTCGATCTGATTGGACGTAGCAGGGACCGTGTGCAAAACCAGGCAACCTAGTGGGCGCTTGGTCAGGTACGTAAAAGGAAATCAGTGGGAACGTGTGCAACGCGGCGAGGACATCGCAGGGACCTGTCTAGGACGTAGCATGACATTGATAAATGCACATTTTTCAGAAAAGATCAAGTTCCCGCTGCGTTCATCTCTATTTTTTGGACGCAGTTGGATATTCATGCTGTCACGTCAGAGTGTGACGGGGGCTTAAATTAAGGTTTTCAAACAGGAATTGCATGTATGTATTTTAGTATTTGATACAATTATTTATCCGGAAATGACGGAGGAAACATCATATAAACAATTGATATTTCATTGTTTTGTATAAATTTCCATCGTTTTCAATCTCATTAACATCATATCCTAATCCCGCTCTGATACTCCCCGCTCTAAAAGTAACTTTTCATCTTGGGTCTGCAGTGTTTTTGCTATTCCATGTCATAACTCAAATGAGAATGGATTAATGGATTGTCTAAATATAAACCCGTGCCATATACGAAATATCAGACCGAGTATCAACCCAAACCCGTGCCATATACGGGATTATCAGACTAAGTACCAACCCAAACACGTGCCATATACGGGATAATCAGACTAAGTACCAACCCAAACACGTGCCGTATACGGGATTATCAGAGCGAGTATCAGCCCAAACCCGTGCCATATACGGGATTATCAGATTAAGTACCAACCCAAACCCGTGCCATATACGGGATTATCAGACCGATTACCAACCAAAATCCGTTTCATATACAGGATAATCAGACTAAGTGCCAGCCCAAACTCGTGCCATATACGGGATTATCAGACGAAGTACCAGCCCAAACCCGTGCCATACACGGTATTATCAGACTAAGTAACAACTCCAACCCGTTCTATACACGGGATTATCAGACGGGATACCCACACAAACCCGTGCCATATACGGGATTATCAGACGGGATACCAACCCAAACCCGTGCCATATACAGGATTAATAGACTAAGTGCCGTCCCAGACAAGAATGTATACTCTCAGCTAGAACTTTATTTACTGATTCTTTATTACGCTGATCGTATCTTGTATGCTTTTAAACATTAACGTTAGTGCACACAGCGATGCAAATGCGATTGATATAAATTGATGGGCAACTCATCAGCAATAAAAACTCTTATTGGTTTTTGCTTGAAAGTAATTTATGTGCACGATAGAACCATCAACAGCGAATGTTGACTCTTCTAGAATCATGGTAGAAGTTGGCGATACAATCACACACAGTGAAGGTCGACAGTTTTATTGTCAACCGTTAATTTCGACTATTCGAAGATCATCACAAACGTCGGTGCCACAATCAGCAACAACGAATTTCGACTGCTCTAAGGTCATCGAATAAGTTGATACAATAAGTAGAAACTGTGAATATCGACTTTTCCTGTCACTAAATACGTTGTAGATCATAGCAGAAACAGTGACTATCGATTGTTTGAGTTTAGTCCAATTTATTAACTTCGAAAGATCCTTGGTCATGATCGCTTGTATACGCTTTTTTATTAAACTTGTTAAAAGGTTTACCTAAAACGGTTATGAACCTATCATTTTGCAACATACTGCATGTTTAGTGGTTGACCCTTTACAGTTCAACACAATGCTTTGTTGAGCCTCATATGTCACAAACTGCATTTTTCACAATTTGTGAAGAATGCGTACGCGGTTCATTATGACGCACTTCCGTATTTTCTACACCCATTGAAAATGATACAAAAAGTTACAAATACCTCAGAATTGGTACATTTTCGGATAAAATACATGTGCTGCAAGATTCATGTTAATTGGATGCTTAGTGCAAGTTCAAGAGTCGGAGTTCACGGTAGTAGAACTCGTGATGTAGTGGTATACTAGACCTTATACTACAACGTCGGTAGTGAGCTCGAATCCCGCATGTGACAGGTTCGCCTGGTAACTTGACTTTCTCTATATACGGCAGATGGCACTGGTTTTAAACCCATGATGGTGACTGTAACGTAACTCGACAATCAAATAGACTTTAGTTGCAATGGTGCAAACCTAGTAATTATTTCCATTTGATCAACATCTTTTTCTGTCCAAATCTAATTAACTATTCCATGGGTTAATTTCGAATTCTTGTACACTGCACCTTATGTGTATGTTTCTACTGCTATGGTTATTTTCACGATTGTCAGACTTTGTAATTAATAGCTCGATTTCTTTCATCAGTTCATTGCAAGCCATTAACATCTTCCCTTTTGAAAGTAATAGGAGCAGAATGACCATAGCAATACTTCCGGACCGATCATCACGGTTATTGTGTCGGAACTTAGGTTCGAACTCGCCAAAGAAACGAACAAATGAGTGAACAATCTACGAACACTCGAACAATGAAAACAAACGAACAAACGAACGAAGTCTGTAAGAGGTCATAACACTTAATGTATACTGTAGAAACTAGCCGCTTTTTT
This sequence comes from Cyrtodaria siliqua, assembly GCA_037043455.1. Classification (NCBI taxonomy): domain Eukaryota; kingdom Metazoa; phylum Mollusca; class Bivalvia; order Adapedonta; family Hiatellidae; genus Cyrtodaria; species Cyrtodaria siliqua. The sequence continues at coordinate 26,287 of JAWPHD010012556.1, forward strand.
TCAATGAGTTTGGGAGATGAATTATCCTAAACATTATATATATATAATAGCGTTTCATTATGACTCATGTTCGGAAATTTCACATTTCCGATTTGTGAAGAATGCGTTCGCAATTTTCACAAATTTGTGCAATGCTTTTCTCTTTGATTGTGCGATGTGCAGAAATATGGTGGATCTAAATTCTGAAAGGTCGGTAACGTTTGATGTTTGTCTTCTGTCGTGTCGTGTGACCTTTAAATGTTTATTCTCTAGTTGCTCTGGCTTCTGCCAAGTCATTTTGTGACTTTCTAGACCTATTAATGCTGCCTAGTCTGTTAGCGAATATATCCTGACATGGATTTCTTTATTTACACTGTCCCGTTTTATTGGGATGACAATAGCATAAGATTGATGTACGGGGCACCCTAGAACCTGGTTTAAACCGTCAGCGGCCTTTCTTTCTTTTCTTTTTTTATCTCTTACCGTTCCAAGGCGGCAGCCCTATTGTCAGCCCTTTCATGTTTGTGATGTCACATACCTTACCCCTTATTGATCCTTGTTAGTGTTTATTTCCTTACGTGGTTTTGGTTAATTTTACCCTTTACATTTCCTGTTCGACTTTTATATTTACTATGTATACACCGAGTTTAGCGGGGGTTGGGGTTGAGGGTTGTGTGTTGTGGGGTGGTGGAGCGGGAAATAGAAGATTGTTCTTGCAGCTCTAACAAATATGACACATGTGCCGAATGTTGCATTATGCCTGCTCATGGTAATTAATGAGTAATATAGCACTAATTTAGCTGTTTATAGTTACACATTTTTGTGTTATAAGGTAGTTATTTATGTCCCAATCTATATAAATTGATTACGTTAATAGGCCAGCTACATAAATCGAGTTTATGTATCTTTAGTTTATTAATATTCCAAATCAAAGTGAGAATGTGCCATTGTTAAAATATACGTATCCATTATTTTTTAAGTAATTAAATCATACATACATGACAGCTAGGTGCCATGTTGTGAGTGACTTTTCTTGCGTCTACACAGTTTCCACATTTTCGGCTATACAACTTTTTACGGTGTTCCGTTAGGGCCATCGTGCCATCGCGTATCGACGTTTACAATACGATGCGTGATAGTACGATTGGTACATCGTTCCATGGCTTTTACAAGTCGATGCTCCATGGTATGTGTTACAGTATGTATGATTTGTGATACAATATGGTTTAGCCATTTCATGCGACAATACATATTGATCAAAGCTGACACCAGTGTACAGCGTGTCGCAACTATGCATATGTGAACGTCTGTGATATGCCACAGTAGAACAATAGAGCACAATAGTGCCCTCGTGATCTCTTGTTACCACACAAGACGCGTCCACAACGGTTTACCTTCATATTGATATTTATGGAGGTGGTGTTCTTTGCTTTATGCTCGCTATTTTTGGTTACCATGTAAGCGGACTCCTTAACAACAACGTCTAAGGAATTGCTTTCCATGTCCGCGCGGATTTATATACACAGATTGCTAATGTATTGTCGTTCTCATTTTAGTAATGGTGTAAAGAGACTCATAACAACGACTTGATAAATAGCGATATTTTGTTTCAGTAGCCATATAGGGAATACTTCCACAACGAGATCTTACGTACTGTTGTATTAACCATTAACACATACCGATGTTTATAATAAAACAAACTGTTTTTAATTCCAGTTACCATGTAAGCTGAGACCTTACACAGATGGCAAATTCCTTCTTCCTGGTTGTGGCGGTGTCCATGTTTGCCGTGGGCGTGATATTGTTTCTCGTGTCTATATCCAGTTCATCATGGCAGGGCCTGGACGGTGGCGTCACCATTTCGCTCTGGAAAGTTTGCCTTAAATTACACATACCACAAACATGGGCCTGCAACTCATGGCGGGCAATACCAGGTTGGTGCAGTTACGTTTTTGTTATATACCATGTTTAATATGACAACATGTAGGAAGCTGTGGCACAGAGAAATTAAGTTATATATAGTGCTTAATATGTTAATATGAGGAACTGTAAGAAGAAAATAGTGCATAGAGGCACCGTATACTGTAAATACAAACATTTATCACATACTTCCCTATAAATACGTTGTTTTTGAATATACGATACGACATAGACCTAGCTAGTCATGTTTAGTCAGCATTTAGTTGCCGGGCAATAAAGCTTTATCACACGCGTGAAATAAAGGGTGAAAAATGTCATATCACGGAAATAACCGAGTGTTCTTTATGACGCTTTCAGCGGAGTGATACGGGAATTACCGATTAGATACGATTTTATACGATTTGTCACGCCTATGGTTTGTCGTCTGCATACAATCCTGTTTTCGCGCCAGATTATTGGCTATACATAGAGAATATTATGTCAGTGCCTTTTACTATCAAGTTTATTAGGCGAGGCTTAGAAAACTAAGAATGGCGAGGGAGCCATTCTTCGTTTTCGTGCCGAGCCTAATAAACTTGATAGTAAAAGGCACTGACGTAATATTCTATTTATCATATAGATTATCCATATTTCCTGTAGGAATTGCTATTATTACCTATTTCTCAGAATGGTACGCTTATCGAGGACGTCGCCATGTTGTTGTTTTTTGTTTGTTTTATGACGTCAGGCAAAGTTACGTGCATGACGTCATATAACGTTAAATACAATAAACGCCGAGGGATTCCGCATTGAATTGCTTTATTGGCCAGTGCCTAATTAAAGCAAAATTTAATAGGTCACCCCTTTATTAGGCAGAAAAGTGCATATCTGCATGATAAAACTATATCTACATCTACATGTGTACATTGAACTTTGACCATAGGCTTCACTATTGATGCTAAGAAGATGAAATGAAAGAGAAGATAGATAGATAGATAGAAGTAAAATAAAGAAAGATATAAGGCATAATACACGGACCATAAAGAGAGTTTGACAAAAGTTTAATAACTTTATAATAGATTCAATGATATAGAACCATCCATGGATGAAATAATCACTTATGACCATTCATTTTCTTAATTAGACAATTTCAAATTCAATTGCATTCATTTTGAACCAAATTTCGGAAAATAAATGACGTGTAGATCTACACTTGCCTGACAGACGTGAACACATCAGAATGGGATTACATATATTAATACCATAGCGTAGTAAGTTGACTGTTCAGCAAAGTCATTGATGAAGTATATGATAAATAGAATAAAAAATGCTCATTGTTTTTGTGTATTAGAGATAAGTGCAAAATAACAAAAGTAAATCATTTGCTCTGATTTCATGAACATATCTTAAAGCTTTCAAGTCGATGTATTTTGTTAGAAATAAGTTATAACACATATACATTTATACAACCGGGTATATAGGATTTTATTAAGTACTTCAAATTAGTGCAACTTTTAGTTTTTTTAATTCTAAAATATGCCAGCTAAAATTATTTTGACATCATGCTTTACTAGCATTACCACTACAAATGCGTTTGCAAAAGACATTTTCGAATATTTAATGTTAACGCTGAATTACAGTTACTTCAATTTGAAAGGTATTCAAATAAAGGGGAGGTAATTAGGATCATCCATGTTCCATTTTATTATAGACGGAGAATCTGCAATAAATGGGTAAACTTTTTATTTATTTTTGTTATATTATTTCTTACCAATTTTAAGACATTTATATCTGTAAATGGACTTCGATTCATGTTTTATCAGCATATTTCATGTTTTCATATAAAGGGAAGGTAACTCTCAAAAGATGTAACAATTTAAACAAAAAATACATTTTTACAAACTATTGAAATACACAACTATTCTAAAATATATTTAGAATAAGAACATTAGTTAAGATATAAAAGTGAGTAATTAGGAATGATTTAACATAAGTACAGTGTTCATCACGAAATGCAGTTGTATCGTTAAAAGATAAAATAGTAAACACTTTTTCAGTATTAAAGAGTTCTTCATTATAAACATGGTTTCCAAGAACACGCCATTTTCTATTTTCAGATTTTGTTCGGTCAGCTCAGGCGTTCTGTATCATATCACTGCTGTGTTACGTGTTGTGCAGCATCATTCTCATCGCCTCCTTCGTTCTCGGATGTCTTCACAGGTCCAGACTGGCTCTCATTGTCATATCATTACTCACATTTACTTCAGGTAAATATCACTGCGGATTTCATTTCGTTTATAATTCCCAGTCCAATGTCATTACCCACATTTAGCTCAAGTATATATCTCCGCGAATTTTCCTCGGCTGTAATTCCCGTGGCAATGTCATAAACTACAAATACCTCGGTTCCCAGGGCAATGTCACTACTTACATTTACCTCAGGTATATATATATACCAGCAAGGTTCAACGCAAGCGTAAAATAGCTGTCGAGAGACAAAAATAGAATAGAACAGAACAGAACAGATATTTTATTTAGACTTGTACAAAGTACATCGTCATTCAGTACATATATACAATATACGAATATAACAAAGTCACGTAAACAGAGTATATAAATCAACTGTCAGTATAGTTTACATCATCATAGTTAGCGGATGAACAATATTATATTTATACTAAGCATTCAAAATAGAAAGTCTAACATTTAATGCACATTTTATATACCTCGCTAAATTTAGTAATATATCATTGTTTGAAGTTTTCATCAATTCTATATATTTGAACACAGATGGCCTCTGGTGGTAATATCTTTTAATATTTGTTTTTCTTAGTTCATTGTAACATTGACACAAACATATAAAATGGTATTCGTCTTCCAGATCTTGTGAGTTACAACATAAACAATATCTTTCATTTCTCGGTATGCGATTTCTTGCTTACCGTCCAGTTTGTATGTTAAGAGAATGTGCAAATAATCTTATTCTAGAAAAAAAGAATCTCAAATTGTAGGTAAAACATTTAGATAGTGTTCATATGAAAAATCAGATTTAACAATTTATAGTTTTCAAGAAAAGCACTGCTATCAATTGACCCATACCACTCTTGCTTAAAACAGTCAATTATTCGTTGTTTAAAAACACATGGAAATGTTTTAACATTCAGCATATCCTGATTGTTAAATAAATAGGCAAAACCATAATCAGATAATAACTTTTTTACATTCGAAACCCAATTTGTACAACCTCTTTCACAATCATATACACCTTGTTCATATAATTTTTTCATCAGAATGTATTTATTACTTTACACCGATACTTAATAATTCTTATATATCTCGTAATATAAAGAGGGTAACGCCCAAGTTCACCATATACACCTACTGTGCATGTATTTAATCTAACGTTAAGCAACCGTTTACAGAACTTTAGGTGTATTCTTTCTATTACTTTTGATTTAGAGAATCCCCATATTTCAGCGGCATATCCTAGAGCAGAACCTACAAATGAATCAAATAATTGGCATAGTGTTTTTGTCTTTAACTTAATCTTTTTACAATTCGCTAATAAAGTGGAGAGCAATTTTAGTGACTTACCAATTAAATGTTCTTGATTTAATGAAAAATAGCCCGTATAATTAAAAACTGTGCCTAAATAGTTAAAATCATTTACAACTTCGATATTTTGACCGTTTGAGTCCAACTTTCATTTTGAAGTAGCCCTCCTCTTTTTCTAAACACCATTATCTTGGTTTTAGTGGTATTAACTTCAAGACCCCAATTATTACAATATGAGTATAGAAGATTTAAGTTATTTTGTAATTCCACTGGAGATTTACCTAAAATGGCCATATCATCAGCAAACAGTAACAATATCAGAACTATATCATCAATCTGTAAGCCTGAATTCACATCATTTTGTAGATGCAACTCAAGATCTTCAATAAATAACGAAAATAACAAAGGAGAGATTACCTCCCTTTGTCGTTATAATAGATCAAGTCACGGGTGTTAAAACAATACTGAAAAAAAGAAAGAAATGTTGTCACGGAGACATAAACACGCCACGACCGTTTTTTCATATCAGACACATTCTTCCCGATTTACCATCAGTTCTTCCTACCAAACATTTTGAATCAATGTGGGCGACATCGCTTCTCTCTATTCAAATACCTTGACATGCCTTACATATTGATTACAATTCACCCTTGTAAACGACGTGCTAGAAGTGCACATCAGCACATAAATACAATTGTTCACATTAAGGTATGCGTGTGCGTTAGCGTGTGCATTACAACATGAATAAACTGTTCACTACTACCATGTGTAATTATAAGATTGCGTTATCAAAGTGAAAAATGTAAAGGAACTGTTCATTGCTACCTTACCATTTGCAATAATGAAAACTATAATAATGAAAACTAAAAAAGAAAAAAAGAAAAGGAAAATAAATCAGCAGGCTTGAACCCACTAACACGACGCCTCAAACAACTGCGCTACAGAGACTAATGAACGTCTTGTGTTGCTAATATGTATATAATAATGACCGCATGCTACACTTAGTAGACTGATCTACGAAAACGTCTAATAATTTATATCTGCAAATGTTGGTACATCGAGTACACTGTTATATAGCTCGCTCACGAATCGATTAAGTCTAACCTTAATTAACATTAAAGGTAACTTTTTTTTCGCTTCGTTGGAAAGTTGTAATTAGGCGTGTATGCTCTGTATATACCTATGTCTCTATATAACGCTTAGTATAATTAAAAAGCTTGGCAATTCAATGATGCTATGTATTAAAACATAATATGGCAGCTAACTTCCACGAGGACATATACTGCTCTAAATACTGAACTTATCGATAAGAAACTTTTTTTTTCTATGTTTATTATGTTTTTTTAGTTATCTTTGAGCGGGACAATATAAACTGACATAATGGCTAAAAACAAGACAGGCCTTAACGGTTAACCCTTTCTTTCGCAATACTCCTTTATAAAATAACAATACAGATCTTGTAAAGCACTCCAAGTTAATCAATCGCTGACTACAGAAGCAAACGGTGACAATGCTGTGGTCATGTTATTCGTGCTAATAGACAATAATCGAGCGACTGGAAGAAACGCATTAGCGTCACGAGAAAATTTCACGCGAAGACCATGCAATAGAACATTCAATAGAACATCCAATGGTCAAAAGCTGTAGTCGTAGAGTGTTCTCAGAAAAATATTCAATAGCCCAATATCAGCAGACGACATTCAAAGCGTTGTCATAACAACAGAAGGAAATGCACCATTGAAACGCAATGTATACAGAGCACAGCAATATTTGTCCGGTATATACAAGCCAACTTTTATTTCAACAAAGCTTTTATTTTTACTGCACTCCGCGGAATCCTTTGTCAATTTACACAAATGGGTATTGACAACATTGCAATGTTGTACTATCTCCGAACATTACATAAATCTATCGTACCAAAACTCAGTCTGGTTCTTAAACAAATACAAAAATAAACCATTAACATTGTCATTAATTATAAAAGATTAACGCTAATTACCTCTGTAGCACGGTCGGCAGTTTTTCATTGAAGTCATTGATTATATATTAAACAACACGAAATCAGAAAAATAACGTTAATAATCATTGATTTCTCAGAAAGTTATTGTTTGTTCTACAAGAAGATGAATTGTGAAAATATTTGTATATGTCATAAAGTTGCCTGGTCGGTTTTATACTTGACAGAAGATGCTAATGTTACCGTCAGACTGATAAGGAGATTGTGTGCATCTTTATTACTAACAGAAGTTCAACTAGGGTGCATTGTAGTGCAATGCTTTATAATAACTAGGGTGCACGGTAGTACAACACTTTATAATAACTAGAGTGCACGGTAGTTCAATACTTTAAAATAACTTGGGTGTAAGGTAGTTCAATATTTTATAATAACTAGGGTGCACGGTAGTTCAATGCTTTATAATAACTAGGATGCACGATAGTTCAAAGCTTTATGATAACTAGGGTGTGGTAATTCAATATTTTATAATAACTAGGGTGCACGGTAGTTCAACTAGGGTGCACGGTAGTTCAATGCATTATAATAACTAGGGTGCACGGTAGTTCAACACTTTATAATAACCTGGGTGCACGGTAGTTCAATGCTTTATAATAACTAGGATGCACGATAGTTCAATGCTTTATAATAACTAGATTGCACGATAATTCAACACTTTATAATAACCTGGGTGCACGGTAGTTCAATGCTTTATAATAACTAGGATGCACGATAGTTCAAAGCTTTATGATAACTAGGGTGTGGTAATTCAATATTTTATAATAACTAGGGTGCACGGTAGTTCAACTAGGGTGCACGGTAGTTCAACACTTTATAATAACCTGGGTGCACGGTAGTTCAATGCTTTATAATAACTAGGGTTCACGGTAGTCAAATACTTTATAATAACTAGATTGCAGGGTGGTTCAATACTTTATAATAACCTTGGTGCACGGTAGTTCAATGCTTTATAATAACTAGGGTTCACGGTAGTCAAATACTTTATAATAACTAGATTGCAGGTTGGTTCAATACTTTATAATAACCTGGTTGCACGGTAGTTCAATGCTTTATAATAACTAGTGTGCACGGTAGTTCAGTGCTTTATAATAAACCTGGGTGCACGGTAGTTCAATGCTTTATAATAACTAGGGTGCACGGTAGTCAAATACTTTATAATAACTAGATTGCAGGGTGGTTCAATACTTTATAATAACCTGGTTGCACGGTAGTTCAATGCTTTATAATAACTAGTGTGCACGGTAGTTCAGTGCTTTATAATAAACCTGGGTGCACGGTAGTTCAATGCTTTATAATAACTAGGGTGCACGGTAGTCCAATACTTTATAATAACTAGGGTGCACGGTAGTTCAACACTTTATAATAACTAGGGTGCACGGTAGTTCAATGCTTTATAATAACTAGGGTGCACGGTAGTCCAATACTTTATAATAACTAGGGTGCACGGTAGTTCAACACTTTATAATAACTAGGGTGCACGGTAGTTCAATGCTTTATAATAACTAGGGTGCACGGTAGTCCAACACTTTATAATAACTAGGGTGCACGATAGTTCAACACTTTATAATAACTAGGGTGCACGATAGTTCAACACTTTATAATAACTAGGGTGCACGGTAGTTCAACACTTTATAATAACTAGGGTGCACGGTAGTCCAACACTTTATAATAACTAGGGTGCACGATAGTTCAACACTTTATAATAACTAGGGTGCACGATAGTTCAACACTTTATAATAACTAGGGTGCACGATAGTTCAACACTTTATAATAACCTGGTTGCACGGTAGTTCAACACTTTATAATAACTAGGGTGCACGGTAGTTCAACACTTTATAATAACCTGGTTGCACGGTAGTTCAACACTTTATAATAACTAGGGTGCACGGTAGTTCAACACTTTATAATAACTAGATTGCACGGTAGTTCAATACTTTATAATAACTAGGGTTCACGGTAGTCCAACACTTTATAATAACTAGGGTGCACGATAGTTCAACACTTTATAATAACTAGGGTGCACGGTAGTTCAACACTTTATAATAACCTGGTTGCACGGTAGTTCAACACTTTATAATAACTAGGGTGCACGGTAGTTCAACACTTTATAATAACTAGATTGCACGGTAGTTCAATACTTTATAATAACTAGGGTTCACGGTAGTCCAACACTTTATAATAACTAGGGTGCACGATAGTTCAACACTTTATAATAACTAGGGTGCACGGTAGTCCAACACTTTATAATAACTAGGGTGCACGATAGTTCAACACTTTATAATAACTAGATTGCACGGTAGTTCAATGCTTTATAATAACTAGGGTTCACGGTAGTCAAATACTTTATAATAACTAGATTGCAGGGTGGTTCAATACTTTATAATAACCTGGGTGCACGGTAGTTCAATGCTTTATAATAACTAGGGTTCACGGTAGTCAAATACTTTATAATAACTAGATTGCAGGGTGGTTCAATACTTTATAATAACCTGGTTGCACGGTAGTTCAATGCTTTATAATAACTAGTGTGCACGGTAGTTCAGTGCTTTATAATAAACCTGGGTGCACGGTAGTTCAATGCTTTATAATAACTAGGGTGCACGGTAGTCAAATACTTTATAATAACTAGATTGCAGGGTGGTTCAATACTTTATAATAACCTGGTTGCACGGTAGTTCAATGCTTTATAATAACTAGTGTGCACGGTAGTTCAGTGCTTTATAATAAACCTGGGTGCACGGTAGTTCAATGCTTTATAATAACTAGGGTGCACGGTAGTCCAATACTTTATAATAACTAGGGTGCACGGTAGTTCAACACTTTATAATAACTAGGGTGCACGGTAGTTCAATGCTTTATAATAACTAGGGTGCACGGTAGTCCAACACTTTATAATAACTAGGTGCACGATAGTTCAATGCATTAAAATAACTAGTTGAACGGTAGTTCAACACTTTTTGATAACTAGATTGCACGGTAGTTCAACACTTTATAATAACTAGGTGCACGATAGTTCAATGCATTAAAATAACTAGTTGCACGGTAGTTCAACACTTTTTGATAACTAGATTGCACGGTAGTTCAACACTTTATAATAACTAGGGTGCACGGTAGTTCAACACTTTATAATAACTAGGGTGCACGGTAGTTCAACACTTTATAATAACTTATACTTTATAAGAACTAATACTTTATAATAACTAGGATGCACGGTAGTTAATTACCTTACCTAACATTGTTTATTAAAATACGCAATGCTGATTGGTTATTGGGAATGTATTGAAAGTTCCATCAATAGGCCTACCTCTGGCGTCACGTACGATAACTGTACTGTTGAGATGTAATTATAAACGTTAGATGAAAAGCAAAAATGCAGTTGCACGCTACGTTCCCACAACACATTTAAAGACAGTGAAGCTGCGTATTGTTTTCGTTTGATATTTGATTTAATATTTGAGACAAACTAGGACGTGCAGGAGTTTAATATTAGGTATAAATTACGATGTGCATTAGTTCAATATTTGAGATAAACTGGGATGCCCATTGGATCAATATTTGAGATAAACTGGGATGCTCATTAGTTCAATTTTTGAGATAAACTGGGATGCGCATTAGTTCATTATTTGAGATAATCTGGGATGCGCAGTAGTTCAACAATAATGTATTCGCATTTTTTTGAGATTATGAGGTTTAATTGTCATAAATTATCATGGTAGTCTTTGGTTATACACTCAAACATCTCGAAATCAGAAAGAAAAAACAATAATAGAAGAAAAGAAGAGCGGATAATAATATATTAACAATATGGTAAACGCCAGTAGTAAATGGCACTTTTGTATTCACATGCCATTACACGAGGGGGATTCCTCTCTATGACCGAGCAAAGTGTATATATTATTAAATAAAAAATGAGGTAGAGCCTCTTTAAAACAACAATGCAGTTGTCTTTATAAACGCAGGAGCTAAAACAGTTTTAAACTGTTTAAGTGGATAATTCTATTTTATTGATCACAATATTGATTAGATCGTTCTGTGATCACATGACAAAATATTACAGTTTCAATCTACTCGTCCAGCTTCAATCAAAACAAGTTGTGCTACAGCGGTTCTTCTTTTGTAACGAATGTAAAAACAGGAACCGGCAATTTCAATTCAATACACACGTTGTTGGTTTGCTCTCTAAAAGGATCGATCGACGGCAAGTCATCAGGTCCAATGTTAATCCCAACCATTACATTAAAACCGAAGTTGATTGCATTTCTGAGCTTTAAACGCACATGACACACAGCCGTCAATATGGTAATATTTAATCAGATCTGGAGTTGACAATGGACAGTAATAAATAGATGGCTGTAGCCATGTGGCCAACGTTGAAAATAGTAATAAAAGTCGTCTCTTTTTGTCTTGCTAATTAGCGGACATGTGTTCTTCACATTTTAAAAACCTTGATTCGACGAGATAATAGTTTACTGCGTTCAATATTGCAGTCTGCTCTAAACCTAGCTCACACATTTCTATCTTTTTTTGCAAATGTAAATGAACATATCTAAACAGTGAATACCCTCTTCTTTGTCGATTTTAAACAGTCATCAACTCCAAAACACATTTTTATTTTTTATTTTTTTATTTATGTTTTTTATAAATGGGGGGGGGGGGGGAGGGGGAGGGTCGGGGGGAGGGGACGGGGGGTGTAAAGGAGATAAATGTGAAACAAGTTTTCATTGCAAAGAGTTAAATCTAAAAAGATAGCATACACATAGTTTGTAAAATTGAAATGTTGAACCATGCACGAAGCAACCAAAACAAAATGCTAACTATTTATTGGAGATTATTATGATTCCCCCAAAAGACCTCGGGAGATTCAGGCCCGCAATCAGCCCTGAAATGTAATAGAGGCCTATTCCTTCCTAGCGGTGTCTGAGGACAATTGCCCCGGAAAAAACGATTTCTACATGTGCTTTCCTGCATTTTAGTGCATTCCCGTGCCAGATTTTCAGTTTTAATTTAAACAAATTTATTCAAATCTGTTTTAGTGATTGTATTTGATATTGCATTAGAATGCCTCATATCTAATGCTTGGTACCTTCCCAAAAATTCTGCCTCGGTGTGCCTCAACGTAGCTACGGGCCTGGGAGATTAAAGTTGGCGCCTTATTTATACCTATGTACGTCAGTACAATTTTTTGATCGACTCGTTTTTTTTTCTGAACCTTATTACCTTCCATCACACGTCATGGTTACGTCTTACATATGTTGTCGAACTGAAAGATTTTATATTCGTTACCTCTGCATAACTAAACAGCTAAACTGAAAAAGTAATTTCAGAAATATTCTGCGACAAGGACTATTTCAACCTGACTTCTATGGTGACGTCATTTGCAAACTTAGTAAGGTCCTTGGTCATGATAACTGTCATACAATCGTTATCAAACTAGTTTGAAAAAAATAAATATGATCAAACGAGATTATGACCCCATCAGTTTGCAACGCACTGCATGCTTAGTGTTGACCCATTTACACTTCGCTGATAGTTTTCTCTTTGATTGTGCGATGACTCGACATATTGTGGACCCTAGGGTGAAGTCTACCTAAATCTTAAAAGGGGTGCTAACATTTTATGTTTCCATTCAATCTTGTATTGTCGTGCCGTCACTGGTTTATTCTGTCGTTGCTCTGGCTTCTTGCTTTGCGGCTTTCCATGGGTTTGCTATTTTTTCTATTCATATATACATGATCATCTTTGTGTTACACTTATATTGCCTATACATGTTGCCCAGCTTGTTAGTGAAAATAGCCTGGCGAGAATGTTTTATTTACACTGTCCAGTTTTATAGGAATGAAAATAGGGTAAAAGTGAGTTTGGTGTACCCTAGCACCTGATTTAACATCCCCTCTCCGCCCACACCCCCTCCCCCACACCCACTCCCTCCACCACCACGGCACTGCCACTGACCGTTCCAAGGTGGTATCCCTATTGTCAACCCATTTATGTTTGTGGTGTCGCATACTTTGACTCTTCCCTTGTAATTGTTGTTTGTTTTGAATGTGTTTTTGGTTGACTGTGTTCTGTGAATGTTACATTTCCTGTTCGGCTTTTATACATGCTTTTTATACCTTTTTAGAGCTTGAAGTTGAGTTGAGGACTTTAACATCCGTAACCTTTGTACAATTTAAAGCTACTCCACCCGTGTCCGTATTCATAAGGTCCGTATTCATGAAGCTTCTCAGTAATATCTTAAGTCAAATTGTAACTCCTTTTTCTATCGATTTAAGACGTTTTCTTAATATTGTTAATAAGTTTATGGATAAATAAAACCTAAGCTAAATAGTTATCCTCAAAATTTAAGATTTAACATATTTTTAAATATCCTTATGATATTAACCGCTCAGGGAGACTAGATGGTTTGTAGTGGCCCTGAGAGGTTAATAAGGATATTTAAAAATCTGTTAAAATCTTAAATTTTGACTTACGAAATACTTTCCACTTAAGTTGCTTTATGAATACGGGCCCGGGGCTACAGTTACCATAAACTTCAGAAAAAACTGGCAACATTGTATAATGCTAACTCTGATTTACTTTTAAAATATAAAAATAATTTAAGAACTCTTTCGTCAAAAGAACTATGTCAACCTGACTGCTCTGGTGACATGATTAACAAACTTTGTAAGTTATCATAGTTATGATCGTGGTTGCACTTCTAAACTGTATTTGTTCTAGCAAATAATTAAATAAATACGCTTGACTGTACATCAGGGAATAAGACTATACGTCTCACAACACAATTGTTTTTACATTGCTCTGCATATGTAGCAGGGCCTTTCTGGACCACTATACACATTGCTCTGCATATGTAGCAGGGCCTTTCTGGACCACTATACACATTGCTCTGCATATGTAGCAGGGCCTTTCTGGACCACTATACACATTCCTGAATTTTCTTAAAAATGCTTTCTTTGTAAAACCTAATATCCGTTGCTCGAAATATCCAGCAAAATATACGGGGTCAACCAATTTGCTTCTTTTTTCTTGTCCATAGTTTGTAGAGACCATGTCGGTCCATTTCACTTTCATTTTCAATGGGCTCAACCACATTTTCTTTTAGGCAGCCAAACCTGTATATAGCCAAACCTGTATATAGCCAAATAGCCACACCTGTATATAGCCACACCTGTATATAGCCACACCTGTATATAGCCAAACCTGTATATAGCCCAACCTGTATATAGCCACACCTGTATATAGCCACACCTGTATATAGCCAAACCCGTATATAGCCAAACCTGTATATAGCCACACCTGTATATAGCCAAACCTGTATATAGCCAAACCTGTATATAGCCACAGCTGTATATAGCCAAACCTGTATATAGCCAAACATGTTCCATTCCTGTCACCTGGAACATAAAAAAGAGAAATATTTGCACATTTTAAGAAATAAACAAGACCCGAATAACAAAGTTCTTTTTTAAGCGCAAGAAAATTTCTACCGTTGCTACTACCGTTGCTGGCAAGGGAGTTAACTGTTTAGTGAGCCCTATAGCCCCCGTTCTTCATAATGCCTAGGGTCCCATGGTGGTCCAGTGGATTCGACTTTGAAGCTGTGAAAATTAAATGATTGCCAACATGTTTCCATTAAATAAATAAATAGTACGTATAAATGTAGCACTCGCGGTCAACAATTATTACTAAAATAAAACGGTTACTAAGATAACTTTAAAAAAGAAAACATGTAATAGTTTAGTAGCATTATGATGAGAATTAGCAGTGTTTTCACCTGTGTCCTTTAATTAGGCTTAATTAATAACATGTGTAATTAACTTTGCTAAACCAGTGTAAAATTCGCTTTGAAAAAAACAATGAGAACTGGCGTGTATTTAAACACTTTTCAGGAGGAAATTACACATTCTGGATTAAACTTAAAATGGTATCCCTTTATATTGACTTCAGCAATACCCGTTTAATGGAGTAAAAATGTTAGATTTATAAAACACCTGACTTTTAGTTTTAAATAAATCTTCTTGCATTTGCATATGTAATTAAGTATAGCAAAAGAATGTGTTCGTCACGTTGTATCTGTGTGCTCGATTAACATTAATGTCTCTAGTGCCAACAATAAATCAGTTTAATATGTTCCATTTAACGACACCTGTAATGTGTTTTGCTTGTAATTGTTATCGGGTTCCATCAAACTCTTTATACGATATCTCTAATTTTGCCATTTATCTTTTCAGCGTGTATGATAGCAATGGCAGTGATTGTGATGGGTGTGAAGGGTAAAGACCATCTGCTGGAACTCAAACAAGACCCAGAAGTCATATTTCAATATTATCTAGAAGGTGTCATTATTTCGGGATACTATGAAATAGGCTGGGCGCTAATCCTTACCATAGTTGCATCCCTTATTAACTTTATAAGTTTTGCTTTCTTTTTGCTTGAATATAAAAACATGACGGACATGCCCCTACCAACGAAAGTATGAGTGCAATGTACGGACTGTGGACAGGTGAATACAGTAGTGGTGTTTCTACCACAGACATAATAATATATAATTGTTATTAGGTCTGTGTTTCTGCCAAAAAAAATCATATGCGTTTAATAAAGGACGATTTAGTACTAGTTGCATTTTTAGGAAATTGTTTTAGTTTTATTCGATGTCACTTGCCAGTACATGGTAGCAACTTGTCTCAGTTTTCCACGATGTCATGTACATGATGGCGGATTGTCCCAGTTTTATTCGATGTCACGTACTAGTACATGGTAGCAAAGCGTCTCAGTTTTCCTCGATGTCATGTACAAGATGTCGGATTGTCCCAGTTCTTTTCGATGTCACGCATGGCGATGGATATAATTTGATAGCATAGCATAACAATATATCAAAAGAGAGTGGTGTGAGAATCATAGCTCTTATGGTTTTATGTTCTGTTCCTACCACAGAACTATGACGCGCTTCCTTTATAACGTAAGCAGAGGAGGCGGCGAAATGTTCCTGAAAACATCACGCAATGCCTGCAAAAACAACCGCCGGATTTCACTTGATCGAACCTTGAATAACACACGTGCATGCAAAAATCTCACCAAAGAGAAGAATATCAGGCTGATCTAGTCGTTTTTTGTGACGAGTGTAGTCAATGTTTTCCTCTCGATATAGCTCGCTCTCGTCTTTAATATCGTTCCGTGTCTGCACATGGATTTTATGTATGTACGTCTGGTATTGAAGGTTTAGTCAATTGAAATACGGCGGTAGTTTATGCAGGCATTGCATGATGTTTTCAGAAACCTCGATGGAGTTGTGCCGCATATGCATAGCACTTGGTAGGTACAGAATATGAAACTATAAGAGCTATGAATTTCACAGCTAGATGTAATAAATACACGCTAGATTTTAAATGTCAGGACAATTTTAAAAGTGACTTTTGCTAATTGTGTTTCTAAAAGTCTTAAAACTGTTGATGTTATCAATACGTATTTATTTTAGATTTTGTCAAAGTTATTTTGTTTAAGATGGCAAAATAATGTCGGTATATGTTATTGAAAATAAATGTGGTGTATACAAAATGTGAACGGGGACAGATCATAGCATGACTTCGTTTTGCGTACCCACCCCAGTATTCCGACAGTGAATGAAGCAGTTGGCAGCGACGGATACAGTCGGTTGTGTCCAGGACGCAATGTATGACTAAGGTAAGTATTTCAAGTATTTTGCCCCTTTTTGAGGAGTATTGTCTTAAAGAAATGCATAGGCTTAATGTGTACTAATTTTAGAATATGCATGCCATTTTTGGTGAAATAGGAAGGTATATTAATTTAAATAGAGCGACTGACAGATAAGTGTTTTGTGCAAAAGGAAGCTTTTTGACATTAACGAACAAAATTCCCGTTGCAAAAAAAGAAGCTTTTTGGCATTAACGAACAAAATTCCCGTACTCGTTTGAACATTCAGCTCATTTGGGCTTACAATAATAAAAAACAATCATCCTTGTATAACATTTTCAGCGCGCAAAATGCATTTCTTAAAGAGTTCTCAATTTTTATATGAGACAAGGGTAAGAAAAAATGCAGCGAAATGCAGCAGTTGTAAAATATTTTGGCAGCAACTTGAAGCAGCTGATCAAGATCTTTTCGCCATCAAATGAAATTGCGATTTTAAAGTTTATCCCAAATCGTTTATGAATGTTTTGTCAGCTTACCTTAGTCATACATTGCGTTCTGGACACTACCGACTGTATCAATCGCTGCCAGCTGCTTCATTCCCTTTCGGTATACTGGGGTGTCCCGTAGATTTGTATTTAGGCATGGGCATTGCCTATGTTTAACTAGGAGTTCAAGTATACCAACCATGTTGAGTGTGTCTCTGACAACTGTTTCGTAATTTTTCAGAAACTGCATAATACCTATTGTATATGCAGCTAAATTAAAACTGCTATTAAATAATAATGTTTGTTGACATGCATCTGAATGGACGCTAGTGCAGTTAAATGGCAGACAATACTGGACGTTTCCAACCAAAGGATCAAATATCCACTATCTGTGTCTTAATTCAGAGTTACACCCATGCTGCTTGTGTAATACGTCACAGTAAACGTGTCGTGATTAAGAGTTACACCCGTGATGATTGTGTAATACGTCACAGTTTCTGCGTTGTGATTAAGAGTTACACCCGTGCAGCTTGTGTAATACGTTACAGTTGCTGTGTCGTGATTAAGAGTTACATCTGTGCTCCTTCTGTAATACGTCACAATATATGTGTCGTGATTAAAAGTTATACCCGTGTTCCTCGTGTAATACGTCACATTATATGTGTCGTGTTTCAGAGTTACACCCGTGCTGCTTGTGTAATACGTCACAGTATCTGTGTCGTGATTAAGAGTTACATCCTTGTTGCTTGTGTAATACGTCACAGTATATGTGTCGTGATTAAGAGTTACACGCCCCCCCCCCCTGCTGCTTGTGTAATACGTCACAGTATATGTGTCGTGATAAAGAGTTACACCCGTGATGCTTGTGTAATGCGTCACATTATATGTGTCGTGTTTAAGAGTTACAACCGTGCTGCTTGTGTAATACGTCACAGTATCGTGATTAAGAGTTACATCCTTGTTGCTTGTGTAATACGTCACAGTATCTGTCACAGTATATGTGTCGTGATTAAGAGTTACACCCGTGTTGCTTGTGTAATACGTCACAGTATATGTGTCCAGATTCAGAGTTACAACCTCGTTGTTTGTGTACGTCACAGTATCTGTGTTGTTATTAAGAGTTGCATCCGTGTTGCTTGTGTAATACGTCACATTATCTGGGTTTTGATTAAGAGTTACATCAGTGTTGCTTGTGTAATACGTCACAGTATCTGTGTTGTTATTAAGATTGACATCCGTGTTGCTTGTGTAATACGTCACATTATCTGGGGTTTGATTAAGAGTTACATCGTGTTGCTTGTGTAATACGTCACATTACCTGGGTTTTGATTAAGACTTACATCCGTGTTGCTTGTGTAATACGTCACAGATCTGTGTTGTGATTAAGAGTTACGTCCGTGTTGCTTGTGTAATACGTCACAGTATCTGGGTTGTGATTAAGAGTTACGTCCGTGTTGCTTGTGTAATACGTCACAGTATCTATGTCGTGATTAAGAGTTACACCCGTGTTGCTTGTTTAATACGTCACAGTATTTGTGTCGTGATTAAGAGTTACATCATTGTTGCTTGTGTAATACGTCACAATATATGGGTTGTGATTAAGAGTTACACTCGAGCTGCTTGTATAATACGTCACAGTGTCAGTGTTATGATTAAGAGTTACACCCGTGCTATCCAGTTTCTGTGTCATGATTAACAGTTGCACTCCTACTGCTTGTGTAAAACGTCACGTAAAAGAACACACATGAATCAGGGTTTGATAAAAAGCATACAAATAGCGTCCTATTATTGACTGATGTATTAAGGCAGATAGCGTCCTATTATTGACTGATGTATTAAGGCATATTTTGTATTTACATATTTTCCGTATTATGTTTACATAGAACAGTTTATATTTTCGTGATTAAATAATTGCACACACTCACTTGTTGAATTTTTTTTCAGTTTGCCATACGACATAATTCCGCATTTCTAAATGTAGTACATTGTGACAGGTGTAGTACATTGTGACAGGTGTAGTACAGTGACAGGTGTAGTACATTGTGACAGGTGTAGTACATTGTGACAGGATCAAACACATGGCATTTTTGCAGTATGTCATGCTATAACAATTTATTGGTCCCTGTGTTTTTTATCATATGGCTTGCAAAGAAGCATGGTATTGTGTGATTATAACAGAACGCAATTTAAAGACTAAATAAAAAGCGTACTGTTGCGAAGTACGAGTGGAAATAACAAGAGGAAATAAAATGGTATTCACGACAAAACAACACATGTTTTTATGTTATACCTTATAATTAATGTTTATGCCAATGATACCTTATAATTAATGTTTATGCCAATGAAAAAAATATTCTCTATAATTTACAGTAAGAACTACTACGTTTATTTCACTGCAAACATACAGTATTCCATTGCTTATCATAATAAACTCTAATTAGTACTAAACAATTAACGTTGTTTTACAATCTGATCGAATAGTGGCAACATGGATTATGAGAGTTAGCTACTGGTTATTCTATTCTGCTGCATTTGATAAATGCTGCTTTTATCAAAATGGTATGTGGTGTCTGACCGGCGAAAATCAGCCCATTGAACACAGTGCAGTATAGGCTATATTTGGAGATCAGTCACAAGTTCCACAACATTCGTTCGCTTAAATACACTTTTATTCTGTGAATTAAACACATTTGGCTAGCAAACGGTCCCATATCTGGAATAAAACACGGATATAGTTTTTCAACATTTCACGTCATTCATTCACACTATGCGTATTTTGAAATAAACATCTGTCAAAACTTTATTTCTTCATTTTTCATCAATTTTTGCGCACAATATGACCTATTCATGTGTCGACGTGCCGTAAAACACCATTCATTCATTCTGTCAAAACCACATCTCTACCTAACCTCTATGCTCATACTCTCCAAAGAAATAATCCTGACAAACACAGTAAAATACTTACTATTCATGACAACAGACATACTACTTTAACCTCAGGTTAGATTTAACAATGAAATAAAAACTAATCTGGGGAAAAACACATGCAAACTAGAAACTTTGGATTTTTACAAGGAACTATTTTAGCACCCTACGACCCGGAAGTATTTCCTGACTGGTCTGACACCATGTGTGGTATCGGTGTTATTGTGTTAATTATCCTGGTTAGTCGTGAAACAATCATGCTGTACATTTATAAGCGTTGTAACATTAATGAACGAATTGCCACCAAATAACCACCGGGACGCATGCTGACTTCATTATTGCACATTTGCCCTGTCAAAGCACTATTATAAAGACACTTAAATGTTGTTGCTTTATTTGATGCTACTGTGTAGTGTCTTATTGGAGTCACCCATGAGCACGTGATACAACTTCTATCACGAATCAATATCGATTGACAGAGATGACCAAAGAAAGCGTGCCATGTACACATGCCCTAACAAGAACTAAATAGTGTTTCGAGCAAGATTCGTTTAAAGCATCAATGTTAATCGTGTAGCGAAGCTCGAGTAAAATCAATTGCTTGCTGCAGAATACAAATTGTGCAATGAATTGATAACGCTATTCATGGTAATGAACACTAATCAAACATGTTTAAGAAACGCATTAATTCCAGTTTTAGTGTCACGAGAAGCGATCATACAGTTGGAACAGCTCGCACAAAATAAGCACACACTGAACAGCACAATCAGTCAATGTTCTATCAGAGGAGATGGAGTCGATTTCTTCTCACATTTTAATTGTTGAAAGAGGTAAAATCTTCAGACAATGTTTGAAGAGCGCGTTTTCAATTGAGCTACAAGAGAAAGTTACGTGATGCAAGACATAACTATAATCAAAACCTAATGCGCTAATAGATGTCACGTGAGCAACACAAATAGAAATATTGCGATCCCAGCGATGTTTACAACAATAAATAAAACTTCTTTTTTTTCAAATTCTCGAATTTATTACTCGGACTTATTTGGGACTAGGCTCATGTTTCAATGTAAACATAACACTGAATAAGAATCATTTGCGTATGCTCAGTGTATGCTTTTCTTACGGACAGTGTATCTTTAATATGTGACGTGCAAGAAAACGGGAAAACGCAAATGGACACAAAATACTGCAGTTGAATACTATCACGTCACGTCACATGATGAAACAATATTGTCAATAATAATAAGGCACATTACCGCTGTAACACGCTCGAGAATTTCCCATTTCAGTCATTGATTATACTATTAAACAACAGGCCAATAACATTAATAAACATTGATTTCTCATAGAAGACTGTTTGTTCTACTACAAGATGCGTTGTGAAAATATGTGTAACTGTCATAAAGCCCCTGGTCGGTTTTATACGTGACATACGATGACAGTGTCACATGATATTTATCTTTTATCGAACACGTCTCAGAATCTCCCGAGAAACATCTGTGCGTGTGTGTGGGTGGGTGATTTTATTCAACGAAATTGAATACAAACCTCATTTCACATATTGTGAGACGATTCATTTAACTAAACTCGGCAAAAAAAGTTTTGGACAAGGGCATATAATGGCGCATAAAAAGAAAACCAGTTGGCTGATTTTAATATTCTATGTATCAAATCAAAGATAAAAATGTATTGAATTACATAGAATAAAATAAACAAAACACAATATCACCGGTAAAGAATCACAGTAGCTATCCGAATGCACTAAGGGTCACTAAAAAAAGTTGCAAAATTTCTCAATAATGAGTTTAACCGCCACCGTTTCCATGACACTCCATGAGCCTGTCCCTGGTCGAATACACAGTGTTCGAACCCGTACAATGATCGCTGAACCATAACACTCGACCATATCTGTTATTATCTCAGTTGATAATTGACAATAGATCAACAGTCAACAATAATTATCGTTTACAATGAAAGTTTTCAAAAAAATAATAATCTTTTTATTGGTTACTCGAATATCTGTAACTGTTACTTTTTATGGACTTTGCAACATTTTTTACAGAACCTTTGTATGTTCGCGATATTTTTTAAAAATCAAATCTTGTTTGAAATTTGATGTTTCTGGTACCAAATTAACCGGGTAGGGTAGACCTTGGTTACTAAATAAAGATACTTAAATTCTGTCCACTAGTTTTAATTTTATATGACTTTATATACCCTGGTCCAAAACCTTTTTTACCGAGTATATAATACTCGACTCTATTAGTAAAGTAATGTGTTGTTGTTTTATGAGATCTATTCAGCCCTGTACCTGGTCGGCATAATGGTGGGCAGTTCACATTTGATACTGTCATTTACTCTATCAATACATGTCGTTGATCATCAGTCTGCTGTCGTCTGTCTTCCGTCAGGCCATCCTTGTGAATTCGATATCTCAGCAAACTTATTTGCATTTTTCAGCAAATTTGGTTTGAGGTTTGTATCTCACAAAGATCGTCACTGTATTCGTCATCCACAATAAGCAACATCGACGCATGCGCTAGTGATCGCAAAAACTTTAGTAAACGGTTTCTCACTGTCATCAAATTAAATTTGAAAATATACTAAACCAAATTGCTAAGTATCAACCTAAAATATGTCAATAATATTCTCATTGTTTTGTGTATTTTGTGCTTGATTAGAAATACGGTTAAACTGCAAAATAATGTACTCTGATTGCATGAACATATTTTAAAACTTTTAAGTCAATGTGTTTTCTTAGAAATAAGTTATAACACCTATACAACTGGGTATATAGGATTTTATTAAGTACTTCGAATTAGTGAAGCTTTCGATGTTCCTAATTCTAAAATATGCCTGTTAAAATTATTTTGACATCATCGTCTTTTACTAGCATTACCACTACAAATGCGTTTGCAAAAGAAATTTTCGAAATATTTAATGTTAATGCTGAATTACAGTTACTTGAATTTCAAACAATATTCAATGTAAAGGGACGTAATTTAAGATTATCCATATTTCATTTTTTTTATAGACGGAGAATCTGCACGGAGAATCTGCGAAAAAGGGGTCAATTTTTATGTTTTTTTCTATTATTTCATACCAATTTTAAGAATTGCATATCTTTAAGTTATGTGTTTTATCAGCACATTTCATGTTTTCATATAAAGGGAGGGTAACTCTCAAAAGGTGTAACAATTTAAACAAAAAATAAATGTTTTACAAACTATGGGTCAAAACAAAATACTTATCATATATCTTTTCTAAAATATAAAATATATTTAAAATAAGAAAGTTAGTTAAGATACAAAAGTTGATACTTAGCAATTTTTTTCAGTGTATGTTTCCTCGAACATCATCGAGGCAGGTTAGTGAGTTATTGCCATTGAAATATTTGATTTTCAACCAAGTACTGTTGTACGTAAAGGATATTAGTGAAATCGACAGTAGGCTAAGCGTAAACGACACTGTGTTACAGAATGAATTTTAACAAAATATGCGTTAAAGTATTGGTTTTGCTTGCACAAGATGAGTAAGACTGACGTACGCGTTGAAACTCACTGCAGTAAGATAATAAATTCAACTTTAAATAAGTTTGACAAAGAGTAAAAGCCGAGTGTTTTCCCTTGATCAAATAAAATATGTTTACGCAATAACTTAAGCAAATGGACACGCTTGATAATATTATTTGCAAAATAAATGTATTGGACAAGTTCGCCAATGAGCGTTTTATAATCGATCCATATTTTAAAGTGTAACGGCCCTGAATTATGTCAAATGTATTGAACTGTAATTAGTTTTTTCGTAATAACTTCACTAAGTGGTATTGGATTTTCACCAAATTTGCTTTAAAGTTGTTTGCTTCCATAAGACGGATACGTATCCAACTCGTCATGTGCTCTAAGGTAAGTGTCATTGGTTTAGTGAAATGAGTGAATTTCAGAGTTTATGTGTGCAATAATTTAGTAGTTATAAACTTCCATCGTATTTGCTAAAACCGGTTGTATACTCAGCAAAAATAAAAAGTATCCACTTTGTTTTCCTGCAAAATCGGAGACAGTAAGAAAGAACTAACAATTGTAGCATGATTTTCTTTTAATAACATCTTTGTTTGATGTTCACACAAATTTTCATCGAAATATACCGAATAATAAAAAAAATAATCACAGTTTAAAAACACAGGTGTGAAAACGAAATTCATAAAACTGAACAAATGTAAATGTAACCGGGTCATTTTGTTTAAAATGCTGTTTAATATTGTTTCCATTTCATTACAATTATTGCTTGTTTATAGGTTTCAAGGGAGAGTAATTTGTCAGTTTTTGGTTTCATTCTCTTGATGTTGTTGTCTCCCTTGATCTGAGTGAGTGGTTTTATTAGGCGGGAAATTACTGTGTTCTCATTGGTTGTTTGCGTTCATCCTGGCAGTCAGTTTTATTCTTTCACAGAGAGAGGATGTTTTCTCTTTGTTTCTAAGATTCTACAATTCTTGAAATAGTCAAATGGTTAAATTATTGAAATGGAATCATCATTAGGTGAGTATTCTGTGCTGTGTGTCGATTTGTATTTCGCGTGGTTTGAGATGCTTTTGAAATGTTGCATTTCTGGAATTTGTTTTCGGTCGTGTTTTTAAATATGGCGGTTGTGTTCGGGTTTTAACGTTCCACAGATCTGTCATACTTTTCTGTTTAACAAATGCATGAATATCAGGTGGTTTGGATTTCAGCTCGTTTCTAACATCACCAGATGAGTGTGAGAGTGTAGCCGAGAACCAGGAGAGAGGAATATTGTTCCATAAATATTGTAAGTTGTTAATTTTTATAAACAATAGAATCTTGCCATATAAATCTATGTATTCATCAGTAAGATATTAAGCTTTATTTTTATATGTTATAAAATCCACCACGCACAGAGAGAAATCTTATTATTCTAAGAGAAATATGTAAAGCTGTGATTACTTACTTTTTATTATTATATGTGTATATGTTTATAGATTCATGATAATATATATGTATATATTCTAAATATTATTATAAAGTGAATTATAATGGTTGCAACAAAGTATTTAGAATACTTTATTTGTTAATTTCAGATTCATTCGTTTCTTTCCGGGTTATCTGGACAGAACCATACATATATCTAATTGTCAGGAATCTACACCTTCAGATTATTAAATTCATAAACAGTGTTCTCGTGTTTGAGTTAGTTATGGCATCTACACGGTACTACTAAAATACCGCCAGATTACATAAAGGTAAGACAATAACACAGATTCAGCAGTCTTAGTCGATTCAAATACACAGAAAAATATTCAAACCTCGCTAATATCTCATGTGTCCACCGTTACACCGAATACACGCAAGAATGCGACGTCGCATGCTTCTGACGTAACGATTGACAAATTCTGGAGATAATGTGTTCCATTCGCGGACAAGTACTGCTGCAAGGTCCTGAACACTTTGGATAGGGTCATCCTGACGTATACAACGTCCCAAATTTGCTCAATGCTTCGTCAGTCGTTACGTCAGAAGCATGCAACGTCGCATTGTTTAGTGTATTCGGTGTAACGATGGACACATGAGATGTTAGCGAGGTTTTGAACATTGTTCTGTGTATTTGAATGGTCTTAGACTGCTAAATCTGTGCCATGTCGCTAATCTTTACATTTGTTAAGTTTTGTGAATTTTGTTTTTACACTTATGTTTTTAAAGTTTGATTTATTTTTTAAGCATTCGATGAAATTTTGTGTGAACATCAAACAAAGATGTTATTAAAAGAAAATCATGCAACAATTTTTTAGTTCTTTCTTACAGTCTCAGATTTTGCAGAAAAACAAAGTGGATACTTTCTATTTTTGCTGATTATAAATACATGTGTTGGGTGAGCTCGACATTGAGAATAATCGACCCATACGATACAGAGTTATGACCCTTGATTGTGTTCTCATTTATGTTCATAATTTTAAAAATTAGATGAAAATCATCTGAATAATAAAACGTAAGTCCGATAAAATTACTGGGCTAGACCTTATTCTCGAAATGGCATAAGTACAGCGATTCAAGTTTAAACAGTTAACTATACAGGGAAATAGAAGTTGACATCGAAGTTAATGGAAAACAAGCACACAAATAAGGAAAATGTTTTTCAAAGTTGGGCCGGCCCGTTGTCAGGTCAATGTGGTCTTGATGTTTACCATACTGAGCTCAAAAACAATAGGGTTCCTCATAGGAATATATATATATATTGGGGTTTCTGGGCCACTAGGAGAATCACCCAAAATAATCTAAAATCACCCCACAAAATTTTTCAGTTTACTGAAAATTAAGTCAATTAAACTGGTTAATTAGCATGTCCCAGGCGCTAAATAACCCAACATTTTAAGATTGAATTGTGAAAATGTTTTAAATTTAGATGTTTAAATTTTATTGTAAAATAGAGGTTAAACATCAAAACTTATGTTAACAAACTTTTTTAAAATAGGGGTAGTGAAGAACGCAAGTTTAAATTTTTTAGGTTTTGAGCTTTGTGTAGTAGGTAAGGTTACGTGATTATTGTCATGTCAGAGTAAGGTTACGTGATTATTGTCACATGTATTAGCTCATGTGATAAGTGTCTATTTATATCAACCAATCGGTGAAGATCATGTGATAAGTGTCTATTTATATCAACCAATCGGTAAAGTTTTTGGTCTTTCTGACGGGTATAAAAGGCGGTGAAAACTACGGATTAGTATTACTTTCACACGGTGACATACCCTTTGGGAATAGAGACCTGAAAAAGTAAGTATAAAACTAGGATTATTTTTCATGAAAGGTAAGTCCATTTTAAATTTGTATTTATTTTTATATTTTTAGAAGGTTTTAGGTTGAATACAAAGGTGGTGGATCGTACTCATACACATTACTAAAACAATTTATTACACACTTTTTAGACTTTTTTGTAAGGTTGCCATTGCTTCTTTTCTTCCCTGCTCCACTAGTTCTTTTTTTTGAGCTTCACTTATTTTAGCCTTTTTTTGTTTGGTGTCTTCTTTTAAACTATAATATTTATCTAACTCATCTAAAATCATCTTAAACTCTTGATCAGATATTTGTGCATCACTCAACGCTTTTGATATTAACTGCTTTATGCTATTTAACTTAGCCTCTGCCAAAGTTTTTATTTCATGATGTTTTTGAGCTTTTACATTAAGCTTGCGTCTGATAAAATTAACACAAACACCTGTAGCTCCACATATTATTGCTGCTATTTCCAAAGGTAACAAAACTGGAATAACAAATCCAATCCCAGCCATAATAACACCTGCATATATCAAAGTAGTGTCAATTCCATCTGTAATATTAATACCACGTTTATATTTTTTATAAAGTGACTGACGTATATCTCGTTCTGTAATTAACTTTTTTTCAATCTCTGAAATCTTTTGTAATCTATAATTGTGTCCGTCTTCCACTGGCAAATCAGGATATAAACTTGGTGCCGTTGGTTGCTTCATTTTGTATTAATAAATAAAAAATTAAATTAATTCAATTAATAATGATGCCACCGTATTTACAGCTGTAGCGTTAGCAACCTTGCATACAAAGTTAACAACAGAACCAGCGCCAATCTCTAAAGGTTTATCAAAGTTATCATGATTGCGTGGAATGATGTGAAGCGTTATACCATAATTTGGTTGTTCAACAACATTGACAGAAACTATTACAGTTACGTCACCAACTAATCGGTCACTTGCTAAACCTATTCCCATAATTCGTCCACGGCGTGTCATTACATGCCCCACATTTTTTTCTGCCCCGCCGTTACCAAATGAGAGTATTCTATTCAACACAAGTGGGCCCTTAGCCTCTGCAAATATTGTTATAATTCCATATTTAAGATTATCAACTCTATCTTTCAAATGATTAAACTGGTTAACAAAAGGCACAATTCGCCTATATAAATCTTGAACATCATTTATCAAAGCCTCTAAGTCTTCTGTTTTTTTAGGGCTTGGTGGTCCAAATATACTCATTGTTTTTTTTTATAAAAATATATTTTTTAAATAATTTCTAAAACACAACTCATAGGCAAACCGTGATTAAATATCTTGTTGCCATACTCATCTCTAACTTCTATTTTCAATTCAGTAATTGCACCATTCATAAGACAGTGATATTCAGGATAAAAACTTGTATATACTATATCTCCAAACTGCTTATTTACTACAGGTACAACACCTATAATAGTGCTTGGTGCACCATTGAAATAATTACTACTCGTGTTAACTTGTTTCAGATGAACATATAGCTGTTTATAAGGAGCTAAATCAATTGGGTAATCTCCTAAAGTAGTACCTGTCAACCATTTTCTGTCCTTGAATCCCAGCATTTTTGAAAGACCGCTTGACATTCGTGTCTCTATTGACGTATCTATAATGGCTGTACCAATTTGCTCAATACTGTCCAGGATAATATTTTCATTTAGCTTTTTAAACTTTTTTGCCAAGTATTGAATGTTATAGAGTCCACCTGGAAAATGTTCTATTTTGTCTGGGTTTCTTGTCTTTGCGGTTTCATGAATAATATTATACCAACCGATAGTGTATATAAAACTTTTTAATCCAACGCGCTTAGTTCAGCTCTATTATCGATATACTGTTGTAAATTAATAGAGTTGTCTATGTTTGAAATTGTATGAAACATTTTTTTTAATATATGTATATAAAAACACAAATAAAAATGATTTCTAAAGAATTCAAATATAACCCGGATGCTCACTATTCAAATACTTTTAGCAAGAAAGTGATAGATATAATAAATCAAAACATAGTTATTACATCAGACGGTAAAGACTTTAAAGCATCATTTCCAAAAATACAAACTTTCATATGTCAAATCAGATGCTATAGTCCAACGCTGGGGAACAGATTGGATGTTATTTTGGCAGAATCAGTTAAACTTTGCTATTTGGTGTGCGACAACTGGATGTGGCATTGATTTTAACAATCATCTAAAAGCTGATACTTTGGTTGGATCGTTATTTCGATTTCATGTCTATTACCAAGTCAGAAGAATATTATTTGAGATGAGTGTAGCAATGCCGCAAGACTCAAATTGGAATTCATTTAATAACACATATAACCGAAACGCATACGAGAGAATATGCAAGGAGTTTAACGTTGACTTAAATTCAGACTGGAGACAGAAACAAAGCTATAATAATGGTCTAGGAACAATTTACAATTACTGGACACATATTGGTTATCACCCTTTGGTAAATACTGTATACGACAACAAAACGATGAGTTTCATAGTCTATGAGAGTGATAAAACATATCACATTGATTACATTGCACAAGGATCTGAGGCTGACAATAGTTGGTCTACTTTTATACTAGATGATTCATCTGGATTTACAAGAGCCGGAGTAGAAAGAATCAATGACAGCATAAGAACATACTGCTGGGCAATCCTTGGTTCACAATCACAAACAAGAACAGATATACTTGGAACTGGAACGGAATTTGATGCACAGAAACAATTTTTAGCAAATGTAGAGGACGCAATAAATAGCCCCATCGACTTACCCAGTCAAATTTCAAGATATGAAAACACCCTAAAATATGCAAGAAGTAAAGTAAATTTTGTCTATGGAAGTGGATTGTACATGTCTCCGAGCGACATGGAATTAAGAATCGGAATAATACAAGACTACAATAATGAAATTGTAATAGCAACCGATGCACAAGCATTAGGATTGAACAATGATGTCAATGTAAAACCAGTGCCACCAAAAAATATTCAACCTTTTCAAGGCACCACAACAAAGAAATTTTTACCGGAACACTTTGATAAATCAATACATAAAACTGTGGAACATAACCCATCAGAAATACAAAAAATAGCGATTGAACACGAAGATAACAAAACAACTATAATTGTTGGTACTATAGTAATAGGTCTTGCTGCATTACTTATTTACGAGATTTACTGAACCACTCTTTGGCTGACACATACAACAACCCGGAAACAAACACAAGCAAAGCCCATAGATTGTTACCAAGCCAATTAATAACATTACCTGTTGCAGATAAAAGCCATGATACTATTGCACCAATAACTCCTGGAAGTGCTGCAGCAGCTTTACCAGCTAGGTTGGCAAGAAGTTTACCAAGATTAAGTAGTTGTTTTTTTATCCAATCTTTTACACTTGATGGATCAGGTTTTGGAGTTGGAACAGGTGCAGTCCCTCCTCCTGTTGTAGGAATAATGGCATCAACTAATACCCCAATAATCATACCAAAGGCAGTCAAAATACTAACAATAGTAATACCTTGCTCCCTAAACAAGGTTTTGATCCTCTCACCCAATGTTGTGACTTCTTTTAACACCTTATTTATAGTTTCTTTTATCCTGTTTATTTGACTGCGTAATGCTTCTTTGTTTTTACTTGCCGCTTCAAGTCGTACACTTCTTTCATCTTCTAATTTTTTTATTCTGTCACGTATGCGCTCTTGTTGAAACTCATCCTCCTGCCCGGGGGTGCTAACCTGTTCTAATTTTTGTTTTTCTTTTGTTATATCTTTATCAAGCTCAGTGAGCTTTGAGAGATTATTAGTAAGTTCTCCACGAAAGCTTTGCAATACCTTATCTAAACCTCGTATCTCTCGCAGTGTTAGACTTTCTGGTTGAACAGCAGTTTTAGGATGAGTTTCATCTATTGTATTACTCAAATCACTCTCAATTGTATTTACAGCATCTACTGTATTTTGTACATCTTCAGTTGTTGAAAAAGTTTACATTGGTATATTTTCTCTTTCTTTTGTGTTGGTGTCTCTTGTTTTTGCCAAGGATGCTAATTCTGCTCTACCCTGAGCCTTTCTTTCACGTGGGGCTAAATAATCATATATTTTTAAATTATTTTTTATGAAGTCAATGCCATGTTTTCTAAATAGAGTGTCCAGCGCATAAAACTTGATTGGTTCGTTTGGATTATATCCCTTATAATAGGTAAGTGGAACATTATCCGTCTCCAACCGAACTGCATATAACAATATTCTACCGTTTTCGTCATTAACCACTTTAAAATCATCTTTATAATCAATTCCGCTGATCTCAGCATTAACTTCCGTAAAAAATTGATCTACTAACAACCTTTTTTGTGTTAGTTGTTCTTCTGTTTTATCTTCCCCTTCAAGCTGATCAATATAGTTATTTTCATTTACAATTTGTCTTTGGAATTCTGGGTCAGGTTGTATAATTTCGTCTTCAAGTGCTTTATCCAAGTCTTCTTCAGTCATATCAAACGCAGGATTTTTAAATCCTCCTTCAGCCATTGTTTATTTTATTTAATTTTAAAAAATATATTTAAAAAATAAAAACAATGTCGGCTTACGGAAACAAACTCAGCCCTCATAGAAAACTAAGAGAACCTCATGGTGCCAAAGGCATCCGCACAAGTGTAGTAATAACTAATAATCCATCAACAATAGACCAAAACCAGCAACTGCTTGTGAGATTTCCAAATCTAAGTACTAATGATGTGATAGTTCCAAGTACTGCTCGTCTTGCCTTTGAAATAGAACTTAAAAGCAGAACAGACGCCAACGCTACTCTATTTCAAAATCTGGGTAGAACAATTGTGAAAAAAATGACAATAAGAATAAGTGGCAATGAAGTCATGTCAATAGATGACAGTGATATATATCATTGTTATGTAGATTTATGGAAAAGCCCTACTGAACGACAAAACATAGCTTACCAAGGTATTGGTAAACCAAACATGCTAAAACATAGAGTTAGCGCGGGAGATGCTTCCTCAGACACAAGCTATAGCAGCAGCTTATGGAAATAGATTTTGTATTCCACTGGACTTTGAAATGTTAGAAAGTCATATGCCATTTTATCAAGCGGGGCTTGGTGATAGGTTAGAATATGAATTAACGTTTAACGATTATAACAAAGTTATCAAAAGCAGTGATGCTGATGCATATTATGTAATAAAAAATATCTGCTTGGAATTTGATACGGTTAGTGATGTTGAATTATCCAGACAAATAAGACAGCAAATCAATGGTAAGATGTCATTTATGTATGATCGTATCTTGCGACATAGAAAAATAATAGCAAACAAATCTGATACTCTTTGGAACATCAACATTAATGTACCAGCACGGAGCATGAAAGGTATTTTAATGCTGTTTGAAGACCCAGAAAGAACAAGCGCAGAAACCTATTACAACCCAAAGATTGAAAAGGTTGAAATGACAATAGAGGGAGTATCAAATCAGTTGCATAATCAGGGCATGAGGGCATATCAACATTGGGATGAAATTAACAAATATTTTGCCTTGACATCAAAAAGAAACAAAGAGACAGAAATAGTAGCGAGGGACTTAAACTTTACCAGTGTTTCTCTTGAGACTTATTTGACAAAATCATATGCTTTGTGGCTTGACCTTAGAACATGTGAGGACAATTTATTACACGGCAGTGGAAGAAGAATAGAAAACGGCAGTGAAGGTATAACGATATTAATAAATAAAAAAGCAGATGCAGATCAAACTTTAAATATTTATATATATATAATACAAGATGCGCAAATCAATTTCGAAGATGGAAGATTCAAAGAAGTACGATACTAGTTTACAACAAAAATATCCTAAATATTCACACAGTGCCATTATTTGTGGTCAGACAGGCTGTGGTAAAACAGAGTTTGTTCTTGACATACTTGAACAAGAGTATGTTGGATTTTTTTTACATATAATTATATTGTGTCCAACCATAGAGTGGAACGAGGCTTATAAAAATAGATCCTGGATAGGTGATGTGAAAAACCCAAAAGATAAAAAAATAATAATTGTCAATCCCGTGAGCAACGGTAAAGAAATGTTACAAGAACTGTTGCGTTTCTTTTTCAAACAATATGCTGGCCAGCCAACATTATACATCATTGACGATTGCTCAGCCACAAAAGAATTAACAAAGAAAAAAGATATGTTATCAGAGTTGGCATTCTCTGGTCGCCACGCCAAACAATCAGTGTGGGTTATTTCACAGAGATATAATTCTGTATTGAAAGATTTGAGAGAGCAAGCACAATGGTTGTGTATGTTTTACACTAAAGACAGAGATAGTTATGAAAATTGTTTGAGAGAGAATGATGTTATTTCAACGCTGGAAGAGAGAACCAGAATAAGAAAAGCTTTAGCTAAGACTAAATATTCGAAGTTAATTTTGAGGACTGACCAACCAACTGGTTATTGGGTTGAATAATTTCTACCAGCAATTCTTTTTTTCTAACAGCATTGCTTTGTTGCTAATAGTAATACTAACAGCAAAGTAGCAATGTTAATAGCAATACTGACATGAAAATATAATGAAAATATCAGAAAATATAGTATTGCTAATAGCATTGCTCATAGCAAAGTAGCAATGTTAATAGCAATGCTTGCAGCAAATTAATAATGTTAATAGGAAAAATAGCAATATTAATAACAATGCTATTAACAATACTAACAATTACTAGTTGCATGAATATCGCAGCTAGTTGTTTTGTATTTTATATTTATTTCAAGATAAAAAATAAGATTAATAATATAAAAATGAATGCGGAAGAACTATTACAAAATATATCGGAACAGACGGAACCAGATGAATCAAAGCAACAAGAAACAAAAAAAGAAAGATTATCAGCCATAGTGGCTGGCGGTGGTAGTCGTCAATATTTGGGTAAAGACATACAACTCACAAACATAGATGGCATGCCACCAGATGAAATTAACAAACTTTACTGCAGATATGAAGCAAGGCTTGGGGCAAGCATGACTAAAACTTTAGGCAATTCTTTTATTAACTTGTATGTAATGGGAGTATCAAAATATTTTAATAAAAATAAAATTATAGATAATATAAATGGAGAACCAAGAGAGTGAAGTTATACCTGTTGTTACACAACCTGTTGAACAACAAAAAGTAAAATATCCAAAACGAGTAGAAGCTGGAAAAAAAGGAGCAGCGGCAAAAAAGGCAAAGCGTTTGCTTCAGGATGCAAATCAAGATGTTACAAATCAAAATGCTGCAAATGAAATAACAAAAATAACAATAGGTGAAGAAGAACCAGAAAAAATCAAAATAAACGTATACAAAAATTATATTCCACCGTGTCTGGTTTTATTAGGCATTGCTGGGTTGGGTTTGTATATTTATAACAAGAAATCTGCTACGCAACCTGTAGCTGTGCAACCTGTTCATGTTGCACCAAAAGACCCGTTTGATTTTTAATAATTTATTTTAAAAAAATAATCATATAAAAAAAATGGCAGCAAGTATTGACGGAAAACAAATTGTAAATATGATGTATCACGCTGGAGTGGAAACACTTCTAACTGTTGGATATTCTGAAATTGGCAGAAAAATACTAAAAAGACCAGCACCTAAAGTGGATTTTAATATGACAGATTTTGGGATGCTGTCTGTGGATATAATGTTAGCAATGGCTACAAAGGATATGTTGATTAAGCAAGGTATTATTCCTGCGGATATTATGAAATAATTTTAAAAAATATATATATAAAAAAATGGCAAGTGCAGTAGCAATGATGATAGGTGGCGCATTAACAAATGCATTGGCGTTTAGTGGTTCAAATTATTTCTTTTCAAAAATGGGAAGTCATTCAGATGAGGAAAGACAAAGGCATGACAAAGCAGTGGAACAATTAAACGCAGCACAAGTGGAGTGGAATAAAAAAAGAACAGAGAGATTAGATTTTATTAATAAACAACTGCAAAAAGAGCATCATGCAGAGCAGACTTTTGATGATGTATACCAAGCTATGAAACAGTATTATTACATAACTGGCAAACATTTACTTTTGGAACCGGAGCCCAAGTTGAGTGATTTTTATACACCATCTCCGGATCAACAGAATAGAGAAATTACGTTTATTGTGGTGGGCATGGCTGCAACTGGATTTGTGGCGTACAAATTGATTTCATAAAAAAAAAATAGTTTAAAACTATAATTACTTTGGATTTTTTTGGATTTGAAATGACTAAGTTTACTTTGAAAAAACTAAGTCATATGCATGATACCTATTTTTGTTGTTGTTTTTACATGGTTTCAATCCAAGTGGTCGAATATAATATGGTGGTTTAGCACTCTTCTCTAATTTATTTTTAAGATGATCAGGCGCCCATACTTCACCATTGTCTAATAATGTCAATACCATGGATGGACTATTTTCGTATCTGTTATTTTGTATATTTGATCTATTTCCAAGTCTGTCCATTTCTTTGTGCTATTTTGATATTGCTCTTCGAGCAGTTCATCGAATTGTGCAGTTGTGATTTCCATTTTTTCTTTATAGTTATATAAAGTTTTATTTTTAGTAGAAAAAATGGAAAAGATTTATTACAGCCCAAAAGGATTTTGGAGAGGTTACACAGCAGTTAAAAAATTAGCGAAAGAGGCTGGTGTTAGTGAAAAAAAGGCATTAGAATTTTTAAAGAAACAAGCTGTGTGGCAGATTTATTTACCTGCGCCAAAGAAAATAATTAGACCCAGGTTTGATGTTTCTGCTAAAAATGGAGTGCATCAAGCTGATTTGTTATTTTTACCGCATGATACTTTTGGGATTGGTCGTGGACGCAAGACATATAAATATGCGTTGACTGTGGTTGATATTGCGAGTAGATACAAAGAAGCAGAGCCACTGACTTCCAAGGATAGCAAAGAAGTTGCCAAAGCATTTGAAAATATATACAGTCGACATTTAAAATATCCAAAATTATTACAAGTGGATCCAGGCAGAGAATTTATGGATGCAGTATCACAGTTGATGGCGAAACGCAAAGTAAATATTAGACGAGGCAGAACAGAAATACATAGAGACCAAGCTTTAGTGGAAAGATTTAACAGAACGTTAGCTGAAAGATTGTTTGGCTATCAGTATGCTAAGGAAATAGATTCGCAAAAACGTAATAGAGAATGGGTAAAAAGATTACCAGAAGTTGTTAAAGCCATAAATGCGGAGACAAAAAAGCCTCCTCCTGTTGAAACAAAAATATTAAAAGATGATCCTATCTGTATGAATGCAAGTGTAAGATATTTATATCAACCCGGGGAACAAGAAGGTGGAAGACGCAGAGCAACTGATCCAATGTGGAGTGTAGATATTCACAAGATTAAAAGTTATATGGTGACGCAAGGTATAAGAGTTTATTATTTAAAAGCACCAGCGCCACAGAGAGGATTTGTCAAAGAAGAACTACTTATTGTTCCTGCTGATACCAAAATTCATAAGTTTTTATAGAAACCATGTGCATCAGTTGTAATTCCATCTTCTC
Source organism: Cyrtodaria siliqua (assembly GCA_037043455.1). Taxonomy (NCBI): domain Eukaryota; kingdom Metazoa; phylum Mollusca; class Bivalvia; order Adapedonta; family Hiatellidae; genus Cyrtodaria; species Cyrtodaria siliqua. The sequence goes on from JAWPHD010012556.1 coordinate 63,126, forward strand.
GGATGTATCTTTTTGAGTAAAATGGTGATAATGTAACTTTGTTTACTGTTATGCCATATATTTGATGCTTTATTAATCGCATAAAATTCATTTCATGGGTGTATTTTTTCTTGTTGAATAATGCATCTTTGTAGTTTTCAAAGTTTGTTTGTTTTTTGGTTACATATTCTTTTACACCCTTTGCTTTTTTAATAATCTGCTCATTCACTTTCAAAATAGAATCTTGTTTGGATTTTAATCCAATATTTTCATCTTTCTTAACATTTTGCACATCCGCTCTAAACATCGAATATAGTTTGGGTCTTAATCCAATATTCCTAGATATATACTCAGCTATAGACTCACCATCATCTTTTGTTTTATTTGTTATTGTATCTACTACTTTTTCAATCGTCTGCTCATCCGCTCCCAAAATAGAACATAGTTTGGATTCAACTATAGGAACACATTCATCTTTTATTTTGTCTGTTACTTTCTCAATCATCTGCACATCCGCTCCCAAAATAGAATATAGTTCGGGTCTTGATTCAATATACTCAACTATCGAAACACCAGGACATTCATCTTTCATTTTATCTATTACTTTTTCAATCATCTGCTCATCCGCTCTCAAAACAGAATATAGTTTAGGTCTTAATCCAACATACTCAGCTATAGCAACACCATTACATTCGTCTTTCATTTTACCTAATACTTTTTTGTTTGTATCATCATGCATTGGATGGTATTTCGAATAATCACTTAAGTCATATTCATCTTTCATTTCAACCATATCTTTGTATGCATCATCTGTTCTGATGTCTACAAGCAAGCTGTCAGTATCTGTGTATAATAAAGTACAGTTATCTCCATACCTTTTTTTCAAAGTATTATATACCAATCATACATATGGTACTTTGATAAATCCAATACTGACATCCCAACATAAATTGGTTTGTTTAATGTTAATTTTGTTTTGTTTACATGTACTGCTGATAATTCATCTGAAAATTTTATACGCCTGTTAAAGTTGGGTTTGGCTATTATTTTTCTTATTTTTTCATTTTCAGAGCCGTCAGTTCTGACTAGTTTTATATCTGTCCGCTTGCGTAAATTTTCCATTGTCTTGCCAAACACAGAGTTGTTCATAAGTTTGTAAAAATCTTTTTCAAATTGTGATTTAGCTTTTTTCCTAAGTTCTGTGTTTAGGTTTATGTATGATTTCATCCATGGTTTTTCATTAAATTCTAATACTCTGTGTACTTTTTTTAGTTTCATGCCTAAAGATAAATACAGTTGCAGGTTTTTGTAATGTATCACATATTTGTTCTTGTCCCTAAGATTGGGAACTAGTTGTTCTGTATTTATCATGCTATTATTTTCTAACAGATCTGTTTGGTATTCAGACAACCATTCTTTTTTCACTGCTAATCTTTCCGGTGCAAGCGGATAGTCATTATGAGATTCATGGAGTTCTTTAGGATATTCCAAATCAACTTCTGCAAAATATCCTTTTCCTTCTTTTGGCTCTGGCAACTTTCCTGATTCCACCCACTTGAAGCCAGAATATGGAAGTGGTTGACTCATTGCCCAACCATAGAGGTTACAGGCATCATAATACATTAAAAAGTTGTTTTCCTTGTTAGGGTTATAATCAACTACATGTGGATTGTTTGCTTTGGCATATCGTTTTGATACCATACTAATTCCACCACGCATACCTTTTTCTATAAATAAGTGCATGTCAATGTCTGTCAAAAGTTCCAATTCTATTTTTGAATGTTTAAGTAAAGCATCCCAAGATAATCCAGGTGCTGTATAGTAATGTAAAGCATCAAGTTTGTATGCACTCATACATGTTTTTCTAAAAGTTTGAAACACATCTGCTAACAGAGTTACATCAGTTTTTAGATATAAATCATGATAGTCTCCAAGAGTTTTACAGTTAAACTCTTTCCATATTTTTTGAGCATATTCGTAATCTCCGGAACTTATACTTTCATCTAAAAGACTACTGTAAAACATTTCTATAGGCGGTAATTGCGTTTCCTTGAATTTTTCCATACTGTCCATATATTCGTGTGGATAAACACCTTTTCGTAAAAGTAAATCTGCTTGTTTTCCAAACTGATTTTTGGTAATTTTAAAATCAGATTTGTCTGTTGCTTTAACCAATTTTTCCAGAGACGAAGCCATCAATTGGAAACTGTCTAAAAATCTAAGTTGTCCGGCACTAAATGAAATATACTTTTCAGCGTTGTTTGGAATGCATGTAATATTACCTGTCATTTTATGTATTTTTTGCATGATGAGATGACTATCATATCCTTTGAGGTTGTGAAATATAACAGGAATGATTGTTTTATTTGGTTTTATTTTTAGTTTTAGGTTGCAGTTTTTATGTGCTGCACCTCTGTATTCTCCTGTAAAATGACAGTGATCTCTTACTTTACAGTTTTTGCCACATTTCCTACCTATTTCATTTTCGCATATCCAGCAGTGTGTTGCTTTTTCATAATCTTCCTCATTTTGTTGTGTCATAATTAAGGGTTTTGGGTGAGCAAATATTTTATTAATGTTGCTCTTCTCACATTCTAAGTGATTTAAAAACTTTTCAACAGTATCTTCACCTCTGTAAATAACAGGTTCTTCTGTTTTACCATCATATCTGACAACTTGATATCCAAATCCACAAGCTTCGTGCACACTTGTGATTTCAGATTTCTTTCCAAATTTGATTGATTGAGGTTTGATTATACTCTCAAAATCAGCATATATTGCATAAGGCACAGGCATCTGATTTTGATGATTTTTAAATTTTACAGTATTTTTACCTTCTTTTGGCATTTCTATTCTGCAAGAATTTTTGTTGATACCATCACAGTCTTCTTTGTGTTTGGTAAGTAGTTCTTTTCCAGAATAGCCGTGAAGACAACGATCGCAGAAGTAAGTTTGACCATGGTGTTTGTTTTGGTCCCAGAGTAGTCTATTCAGATTTTTAATCCAGCAATAGTGATATTTTGTTGTTAATCTTTTTGGTTCTTTGGAATAATCATCAGGGTTATTGTTGTCATCTATAATTCCTTCTTCATTATTTGGATCGTCTTCGTTCTCTGATTCAACCTCAGTGTCTTCAGATATTAAGATCAAATTAATTCGTTCAATATCTTTTGGTTGTTCTGATATTTTATATGGAAAAACAGATACCTTTTTATTTTTTCCTGTTATGGTATATCCATAAACGTTGATAGCAAGGTTGTTTTGTTTCTCTACTTTGGAAATTTGAGAAATTGGAGTGGGAAAGTCAATGTTATCTTTCTTCAAAAACTCTATACTAGGATACTTTGATAATCTGTATGTATGATCTGCAGCTGGATTTAAAGCAGAATTTATTGCATGGAATAAACATTTATCATCATTGTTTTTCACATTTATAATTGCTTTCTTATCAGCTACTGCTTTAGGTAGAGGAATATATGAAGAACCTTTTAATGGTTCATACTTTGCAAAATTTAAGTAAAACGTAACACAGTGATCAATCTCCAATCCAGATGCTGTGTTTGTAAATCTTTCAAGGCTCTCTTGTATATTTGCAGATGATTCATCGTAAAACTCATCTATTTTTTCAGAGGTTAAAATTGCATTTTGTTCACTATGTAATACTGCTGTGGTGTATTTTTTGGTATCACCATCATCTTTGAATAAATTTACAGTGAGACCTAATTGAAACTTTAATCCATTCATCTTTGTCAGCTCTTTGCTTATTTGTTTTGTAATAATAGATTTTTTATCACGAAATAGTTTCTGAGGGTCTTTGTATTTTTGGACAGATATTTCGTATGCTTTAAAATAGCCACACATTGGTTTGTCAACCAGTTTTAATTCTTCTTTAGATTTTCTATCATTAAGCTCTTTCAATTCATTTATAACATTGTCTCGTGATTTAGCATATTTCTGATTTTGCTCATCTTGTAATTTATCATATTTCTGCTTTTCTCGTTTACGTTGTTTCTTAGCACGTCGTCTCTTGAGTAAATTTTCTAATGTTTGAGATTTAACCTCTTTTAAAGTTTCTTTTGGTTTTAATGCATTTATACCGTTAGATAGCGTTTGCTTATCTATTACACCTGTTTTAAACAGAAGTATTAATTCTTGTATAGTCTCCTCGTTTTCCATACTTTATTTGTTATATATTAAAAATGTTTTTTCTTAAATATAAAATAATTATATGTAAAAAAGACAATGGAAAGTAATGTTTGTCAATTTCTTAAAATTGGATTACATAATCCATGTAAAAGCAAGCCAACAAAAGATTCCGATTATTGCAGTTTGCATAAATATAGATTAAAAACAAGTCATGTGTTACCGTGCCTAAAATGTAAAAAAGGCACTTCTGCAAGATATCAAGTATGTGTTGGTTGTGGTGCTCATTCAATTAGAATGAAACATGAATACTGGAAGTTAAAGTCGTACAACGCTGAGTGTCTTCGATTTAGATGTATTGAGGTTTAAAACATATTTTGTTAATTTCTAATAACAAATTTGTTTTGTATTAAAGAAACATTTTATAATATTACAAAAAATTTAAACTTGCGTTCTTCACTACCCCTATTTTAAAAAAGTTTGTTAACATAAGTTTTGATGTTTAACCTCTATTTTACAATAAAATTTAAACATCTAAATTTAAAACATTTTCACAATTCAATCTTAAAATGTTGGGTTATTTAGCGCCTGGGAAATGCTAAATAACCAGTTTAATTGACTTATTTTAGATTATTTTGGGTGATTCTCCTAGTGGCCCAGAAACCCCAAAATACATATATATTAGGAAGTTACATGATCGTGTGTATTATTCTCCCGGAGTTATCGCACGGAATGCGTATGGCCATATGAGGTCATGGTGACCTGCACCTTTGACCTAATGATCCCCAACATAACTTAGGGTTCCTCTCCTTAACAAGGGCAGTGTGCTTATGTTCAAAGTCTCGGAATGGGAAATTTACGGAATAACAATATCTATCGACAATCGTGAACGTTCGGCCAATCCCGTCATTCCTCGGGATCCCGCCCCGTGTGTATCACGGCGCTTCGCTATGTTCACAATCTTGACAATACAGATGAAGGTTTTATCACTGCTTTCATGTAAATAAACTATAGATGGAGCAATCGGCTAAATGTTGAAGATAACTTTGATTTTGAATGCAAATTCGTTTTGGCGGGAATCTGACGCGCGTCACGCTAGTATGACGTAACCAATATGGAAACCTGCGTATTACATTCGAGTCATGCTGCGAAGCAGTGTACGAGATGTTGCTATCGAAAGAGTCGAAAGAGTCGAAAAAACGTATAATCACTGACCTGTAAAACAATCAATAAACATAATCAGAGATAATCAGAGATAATACATTTAACTTATGTGCCGAAGCGCAACTTGTCCAAACATCGATGCACAATTTGACAAAGTTCCGGGAAATCAGTTAGTAAGTGAGTAATATTTATACCATTACGCGTTTATTTTTAGATTACCTTGTTTATAGACGAGAACGGTGTATTTCTATGCTTAATAAACTCGTCTCGTGTGTGTGTGTGTGTGTGTGTGTGTGTGTATGGGTGCACCTGTAAAATTATAGGTGCACCCATAAAATTATCGGTGCACCCATAAAATATATAGGTGCACCTATACTTTTACAGGTGCACCTATAAATATGGGTGCACCTGCATTGTTAATGAACAGGGTCAAAAGTCTCATCCAATCAAATTCCTTGTTACAGACTGAGACATTGTAGTTACGGGGTTAAATTAAAAACTTCTTCAATATTTTATCACAACAATATACAATTCTACGATGTACGCGTGTTAGCTAGGTATACAGTTTTCAGATACCTCTGTGACCATGATGGCAGTTTCCATAACATCAGTACAAAACGAAAACACTTTGGCTAGATGTCTTCCTTAATAATCTTAGCTGTTTTTTAACAGTTAACAGTACATGGGAAGTAATGACAGTGTCATGAGAAGTGTTGCTCTTGGTTAGATGAACTATCTTGTACTTGTTGTTGTTTTTGTTGTTGTTTGTATTTGTACTACGACGAAAGTACGGATTTTAAAGAATATCGACTGTCCAAGACGTGCATAACTTGACATCGTCAGATATGTTATTACACATGTTTTATATAGTATTTGAGATAAAATACGCGCGACGTTTTTGTGAGATAAAGAACAAATGTATATGTGTATACGTGTTTATGTTTGTGTATGTATATGTATATATATATATATATATAACTATATATGCCCTATAAAGATAACAGACCCGCACTTTTCGGATTTACGCGTACAGTGTTTCACAACACCACAAACCATTGACACAATTTCATGTCCACATATTTATGTTATGCAATCATCGAGTTTACACAAAATCATGTTTGTTACTGACAGTAGCATGTCTGTTACTCGTCAGTCCTGATTTCATTTTCCGATATACCGTTGCAACATTGTTTGTTAAAATAAATTGGGCACTCTGACATTAACCCAAAGCATGTATACAACAGATATACAGAGGAGAGCTGTATCTATATGATTTTGTTTTTATTCTCGCTTCTAAAATGACGAAATAAATCGATTTAAATAAAAGGCGCATTCTCAGCAATACACAACGTATTGTGTGTACGTTGGTGGGGAAGCCGACGGGGTTGGAGGGATACAGTCATACTACCGTAATGTTGCTCTCATAAATACTGTGAACATACTACATCAATAATATAACAACTACTGAACAATGCTGAAATCGATTTATCTTTTTAAATGAATTCATAATTCCACAATTTTATTCCGTGCGAACATCGATTTGGAACGTCAAATCGGCGTATTTAAGCGATTACGGTGTACTTCGTTAATTTTCGAGGGTGGTGGTGGGGGGTGGGGGGGGGGGGGGGGGGGAAGTACTTGCCTCCGGGTTTTTTATATTTTACATATCTACAAAGAAAAAATGTATTTACGCGTACATGCTTTTTTTCTTTCTAAAATGATGAAATCAATCGAATTTGATTAAAACTGCGCATTCGCAGCTATATACAACTTAATCAATACGGTATAGAGGGTGGTGGGGGTTGCATGAGGGGCGAGGTTGCAGGGATACTACCGTAATGGTGTCCTTGAAAAAGACTGCGAACATTCTACTCTAATAATTTATTAAATACAGAACAATGTTGAAATCAATATATCTCTTAAAAAGGATTTCACAATTTCATGGTTTTATATCCCGCGTGTACATTAACTTCGAAAGGCGATTGTTCATATTTTAGCGAACACGGTGTACTTTGTTAATTTTGGGGAAAAAAAAGTACTTTTTTCTGATTGACTTTAAATTTTGGTTTTTAATAGTAGACATGTCAATGAACACTTTCATGAAAAAAAATTCATTCTCGTTGTTAAAACTTCATTTTTTTGCAATTTTTTCGGATTCAAAAAATTAGCACTGCAATATATATTTTTACCATCCTCATTTCCTTTCCCGACGTACCGTTGCAATTTGGTTTGTTAAAACCTATTCCGAGCACTCCGGCATAAACTAAAAGCATGTATAGATCAGAAATTTAATCTGGAATGCATGGATACATACATTTGAAATATATGTATTGAAATAATAGAATTATTTCATTTCTTGTGTACCCAGTCGCGTCTGTAAATGTATATGCGTTATGCCGTCTTTGAGTCCGTGGGTCATGTTAGTTAATTTTGGGGAAAAAAAAGTACTTGTCTCCGATTTCATTAAAATTTTGCATATGGACAGAGGAAAGATTTATCTATGCGTACATGCATTTGTTTTTATTCTCGCTTCTAAAATGACGAAATAAATCGATTTTGATTTAAAAGCGCATTGTTGGCAATTTAAACCTTAAAACAACCTAAATTCATCCCTTTGAAAAATACCTTTAACTATTAATGGGAATTACACGAAGTGTACACCAATTATGTTCGACCAATGTAGTTTGTGAATATTATTACTTTAACAACGATCTGTGATTGTGTTTTGTCATAATCACAGTTTATAGATAAGAGGTGTATAAATCTGACCAGTGACAATTTCCCCAATAATGTCATTTTGTTATCGATTTTATCACGTGACCTTGTTTGATAAATATTCCTACGCCATAGGGCTGGCGTTCCTACTGTAGTGCCTCTATCCAAACAGTATCAAATGCCTTGGTGAAATCAACAGTAAATATGCTTTTTCTTGTTATACAAGTTCTATGGTCAGGTCTAAAGCCAGCCTGATACGGATTAAACAAGAGGCCCAAGACGGCCTGTGGATGCTCTACTGGCTAACATGACTCTTATAACATCAATGAAGCGAGTGACTGCCATTTACTTTTTTTGAAAGTTTCGGGCAAAAAAACAGCTTTTTAACTAAATCAAGGGCCATAACTAAAGAATCTGGTAACGCCTGGTAAAGATCAGATGAAAAATGAAGGCCCTACCGTATTAACGAGGCAATATATAGCATGTTTAACTAAATCAAGAGCCATAACTCCTCTGTTACTGGTCCGACTGGTCCAACATAGAGCTAAAAAATAATAAACAAGAGGCCCAAGAGGGCCTGTGGAGGCCCAAGAGGGTCTGTGGACGCTCTACAGGCTAATATGGCTCTTATAACATCAATGAAGCGAGTACTATCGTCTTAAAGAGGCAAACTATAGCATGTTTAACTAAATCAAGAGCCATAACTCCGCCGTTACTGGTCCGATCTGGCTGGTTTTCGAACTTGGCCAGTAGAGATAATAAAAATCAAAAAATAATTTAAAAAATAAAAAAAAATAAAAAAAAATAAAAAAAAAATAAAAAAAAATAATATAAAGAAGAAAGTCATAAAATCTCTTAAAGTTTGGCAAAGATCAGATGCAAAATGAAGGCCATATCGTATGACGAGGCAAATTATAGCAATTTTAATAATCAAGGGCCATAACTCCGCTGTTACTGGTCCGATATGGCTGATTTTTAAACTTGACCGAGCTTTCAACGACATTAACAATCTGATAAAGGTTGGTAAAGATCGGATGAAAAATGAAGGCCCTATCGTCTTAACGAGGCAAAATATAGCATTTTGAACTAAATCAAGGGCCATAACTCCGCTGTTACTGGTCCGATATGAATGGTTTTCGAACTTGTCCGAGCTTTCATTGATATTCTCCGCTGTTACTGGTCCGATATGGCTGGTTTTCGAACTTTTTCGAGCTTTCAACGACATTAACAATCTGATAACGTTTCGTAAAGATCGGATGAAAAATGAAGGCCCTATCGTCTTAACGAGGCAAAATATAGCAATATAGCATTTTTAACTAAATCAAGGACCATAACTCTGCTGTTACTGGTCCGATCTGGCTGGTTTTCGAACTTGTCCGAGCTTTCATTGATATTAACAATGTGGTAAGGTTTGGTAAAGAGAGGATGAAAAATGAAGGCCCTATCGTCTTAACGAGGCAAAATATAGCAATACAGCATTTTTAACTAAATCAAGGACCATAACTCTGCTGTTACTACTCCGATCTGGCTGGTTTTCAAACTCATCCGAGCTGTCATTGATATTAACAACCTGTTAAAGTTTAGTAAAGATCGGATGAAAATTGAAGGCCCTATCGTCTTAACGAGACACAAGTTAATGACGGACGGACGACAGACAACTCAGCATCCCATAAGCGAAGGCCAGTAGAGCTAAAAACTGTTTGTCTTCCAAATAGTTATATAATCTTAATCGCAATAGAGAAGTGAAAAGTTTACCTAAACAGCTGATAATACTAATACCTTTTTGTAAATTGTTGAAATGATGGAGATGTTCCATATTTTCAGAAAAATGTCAAGTGTTAGGATAGTATTAAAACGTTTTGTAAGTGGGAGCACTAGTGTTGGTCCTGCACATTTAACCGTTTCATTTGCAATTAAATCCAAGCCAACAGATTTGTTGTTTTTTGAGCTTCTATATTCCTGCTTTAATCTCTTTACAAGTAAAGGGATAATCTAGATCATTAGGATTTAAGGTGTCTTTGGGTAATGTAAAAATTGTTTTGTCACAAGTTTTCACTGAGTACAGTTCTTTGAAATATTTAGTCCACTAGGAGATAGTGATGTTTTCCGAAAATTTAGATTTGTTTTCGGACAATTTGTTAAAAACTTCCCAAAAATGATTTTGGTTATTTTCATGAAGATTTTCCAGTCTTTCTTTCAACCATAGTTTTACTAAATTGTTTCTTTTTATATATATATTTTTAGCTTATTGTATTCTTTTCTAGCTCTAGAAAAATTGCGAAAAAAGACTTGCCACCGTTGTAGTGAACATGTGTGAAATAACCCAAGGAGTCACCTAAAGATCTACCATTGAGAATTCTTAGTCCAGATTCAATGCATAGTTCTGTGAGTAGCTTACCACGTTTATTTTTTTGTCAAATCAAGATTGTTTCTGTGATTTGCAGTATCAAATTTGTAAGTTTGTGGTAGAGGACAATGATCAGTATTTATATTATCAACTTTTGCATTATCCTCAGATACAAAGTCTGGTAATAAACTTGTTCTTGCATTAAATTCTCCCATTAATGAGACATAACCTTCATTTGAAAAATGCATAATGTCTTCAGTCAGTAATCGAAAGAAAGTTAAATGTTCTACACTTGGGTGGTATATAATTATGTAATACACAAACATAAGTTATTTTCTAGGTTAAAAAAGCTTTTGTCCAGTTTTACCCAATGTATAGTTAGATTTTTTCAGAATGCTAATTCCCTTTGAAAACAGTTCGCGGAAATATAAAATTATTCCACCGGAACGCCTCCCTTTCTTTTTCTTCTTTGTTGATGGCATATGAAAATGCATGTACCCAGTAAGATCTATTTGTGACTCCTTGGTTGTCCAACTTTCTAGTAAACTAATAATATCAAACTTATTTACAATATTTACAAAGTCTGCATCTGTAGACTTGTTCTTCCCTAGACCGTTCACATTCCAACTTGCAAGTTTTAGAATTGTCATTAGGTAAGTTGATATACCATACCAAGGGAGAGTAATCACTTCATAATAGATGGATTACTCAACCATGGTTATTTCCCTTTCTTAGTTACACAGTTATTATGACAATCAATATTCAACAATATATTTTAGGGGACACAATTTCTTTTTAAAATTTATATGATGACCGTATATATAGTACTGTTAATTTTCTTTTCTTAGTTACATGGTTATTTTATGACAAAATAATAATATTCATATCGTAAGCAGGGATGGATCCAGGATTTCAGCTTGTGGGTGGGGGGTGGAGGCGTAAGATTTTGGTCAATATTCGGGTCCGTTTCTAGCCTCATAAAACGGTTGCGGTAGTGCATTGATAGGGTAAAAAAAGTCCGTTTTCAAATAAAAGGATTTAACAATGTGTTAATTAAACCATTCATTAGTCGAGCGAGCAAAGCGAGCTAGACAATTTATTATACTGAGGGTGTGTATCGAAATTGTTTGATGGGGTCGTAAGAATTTGGTCAATTATCGGGTCCGTTTCTAGCCCCATAAAACGGTTGGCGTAGTGCATTGATAGGGTAAAAATGTCCGCTTACAAATAAAAGGATTTAACAATGTGTTAATGAAACCACTGATTACCCTTTATGCGTCGACCGAGCGAAGCGAGCGAGAAAATGTTTTATTATACTGAGGGCGTGCATCGAAATTGTTTGATGGTGGGCGTAAGCTTTTGGTACATTTTCGGGTTCGTTTCTAGCCTCATAAAACGGTTGCGGTAGTGCATTGATAGGGTAAAAAAATCCGTTTTCAAATAAAAGGATTTAACAATATGTTAATTAAACCACTCATTAGCCATTATGCGTCGAGCGAGCGAAGCGAGCGATAAAACAAATATTTTAATTTATTTTTTATACAGAGGGCGTGGATCGAAATTGTTTGATATTTTATC
>JAWPHD010012557.1:0-75042 GCA_037043455.1 Cyrtodaria siliqua
GCCACCCCACCCCACAACTTTACCCCATTAATAGGATTATTATTATGAATTAAACGTTTTTTGTTAAATATTTTCAATCAGTTTTTCTTGGAGTTTTGTTGTTGTTGTATTACCTATAAATAAAGTAAGACGAGTATGTGTAACTACCCATCCCTGTCAGGAAGATATCACATTACCTGATAAAAACTAAACACAGAATTGAATACAACATATTTATTTAAAAGATAAAAATATAAGTTTGTCTATGCATCAACAAGAACTGTCAAAATGTCAGAGCGTGTTCGTTACAGTTGCCAATGGATGAAATTTCTTTTAAATAAATAATTGTGATATTCGTATCAAATAGAAATACGCAGGAAACTATCGTGTAAGGTTAACTGTGATGAACATATATTCTGGGTAGAATGAAAATACTGCATTATGTATTTGACATGCAGTCATTGTTACAGGACGATCGGTTACGCTTTGAAAATCTCGTGAACGTGTCCTTAAAAGCAGTAGTTATAAACAACATATTGATAAAAAAAAACAATATCCCGCGCCAGAGTTATAGATCTTACGAGTATACTATATATACATTCTGTTTATCTAGAGTTAGTACGAAGTGTTTCTCAAGATCCTAGAGAAATCAATTCCCAAGTACAGAACATCTAGAACTTAACAAGGAACTCATTACCCTAGTAAAGAACATCTGGCACATAATAAAGATCTAAGTTCCTAAGTACAGAACGTCTAGTATCTAATAAAAAAAAACAATGCCCACATAAGGAAATATAGCACCTAGCAAAGAACTCAATGCCCAAGAAAGGAACTTATAGCATCTAATAAAGTACTCAATGTCGAAGTACAGTACCACAAACACTTAAAGTAGAACTCATTGCCGAACTAAGAAACATATATCACCTAACAAAGAAAGCAATGGCTTTGTAAGGAACTTCAATGTCCAAGTACATTACCACTACCACCTAAAATAGAACTCATTGCCCAACTTAAAAACATATATCACCTCATAAAGAAGTCAATGCCCAAGTAAGGAACAGCGGGCACCTAATAAAGGTCTCAATGCCCAAGTGAGGAACAGCTAGTACATAACAAAGAACACAATGCTCAAGTACAGAACATCTAGCTGTCTAGCAACTAATAAGAAATGCAATGCCCAAGCAAAAAACATCTAGAACATCAAAAATAACTCAATGTCCATGCAAGGAACATCTAGCACCTAATAAAGAAAGAATGCAATGCCCAAGCAAAGAACATCTAGAGCATCAAAATAACCCAATGTCCATGTAAGGAACTTCTAGCACCTAACACAAACTCAATGCCCAAGTTAGGACTATCAAAAACCTAACAAAACCCAATTCCAAAGTAAGGAACATTTAGCACCTGACAAAGAACATTAAGTCCATGTAATAAATATCTAGCACATAACAAATGCCTCTATGCCCTTAGTAAGGAATATCTAGGGGAAAAAAACACACAATGCCAAAGTAAGGAACATCTAGCACCTAACAAAGAAACTAATTCCCAATTAAGGAGCATCAATATCTAATAAATAACGCAAAGTCCACGTAAAGAACATCTAGCACCTAACACAGAACTCAAGGCCCAATTAAGGAACATCATGCAAATAATAAAGAACTCAAGGCCTAAGTAAGGAAAATCAAAACCTAACAAAAAACCCAATTTCAAAGTAAGGAACATTTAGCACCTGACAAAGAACATTAAGTCCATGTAATGAATATCTAGCACATAACAAATGCCTCAATGCCCTTAGTAAGGAATATCTAGGGGAAAAAACACAATGCCCAAGTAAGGAACATCTAGCACCTAACAAAGAAACTAATTCCCAATTTAGGAGCATCAATATCTAATAAATAACGCAAAGTCCACGTAAAGAACATCTAGCACCTAACACAGAACTCAAGGCCCAATTAAGGAACATCATGCAAATAATAAAGAACTCAAGGCCTAAGTAAGGAAAATCAAAAACCTAGCAAAAACCCAATTTCAAAGTAGAGGAACATTTAGCACCTGACAAAGAACATTAAGGTCCATGTAATGAATATCTAGCACATAACAAATGCCTCAATGCCCTTAGTAAGGAATATCTAGGGGAAAAAACACAATGCCCATGTAAGGAACATCTAGCACCTAACAAAGAAACTAATTCCCAATTAAGTATCATAAATATCTAATAAATAACGCAAAGTCCACTCAAGGAACATCTAGCACCTAACACAGAACTCAAGGCCCCATTGAGGAACATCATGCAAATAATAAAGAACTCAGGCCTAAGTAAGGAAAATCAAGAACCTAACAAAGAACACAATGCCCAAGTACGGAACATCTTGCACCTAATACAGAATGCAATTCCCAAGTATTAAACAACTATCACATATTAAATAAGAACTCAGTGCACAAGTAAGTAACATCTAGCAACTAACAACCAACTCAGTACTCAAATAAGGAACATCTAGCACCTAATAAAGAACTCAATGCCCAAGTAAGGAACATCTAGTACATAACAAAGAACTCAATGCCCAAGTAAGGAACAACTATGTGAGACTCCCTTTAACCCACTCCCCCCATTCTGACCCGTTTAGCCCTCCTCTTTGGTAACTGATATACGTATAGCTCGTATACTATTCAATAACAAAATCTATCCCGTAATAGCATTTGAGTATGTCGGCTGTTGTCGTATATTAAATATCTGCTGCAAATTCAACTCTGCACTCTTGATTCATCTGACGTAAGTGTACTGACCCAGACATTTGCGAGAGTCTATTTGTATTTTATATGATAATAGCTACACTTCTATATCGCATACTGTTCTTTCAAATCCTGATTTAATACCTGATATTGTAGATTGTAGATTCTTTTTTGCTCGTCAGAGGTACTTTCCTTCATATTTGTTCCCAGTCCAACATTGATTTTCTCATCAATTTCCAAACCACCATTGAACACCGCTCCGTCATTTGTTTCGTCACTTTCATTTTCACCACTCGGTTTGTTCTTACGTATGTCAATATTAAAGACCTGGAGGGCCATTAACGAATACAGAGCCATATCTACAAGGTCGTGGCCTCTAATTGCTCGTGATATGGCTTTGCCTGTTAGCATGGCATAACAGCATTCTCTGCATATATTGTTTCTAGCAGTTCCGTTAACCCCGTGTCTGTCATTATATGACCAATACAGCCTAGGAAACTCATTTCCATGTGCAGTCCTCCCAATCTGAGCACAATGTGTCGTAAGTCGCTGTTACTAGGTTCTGATAGAACGATGTTCAGGGCTTTCCACCATAGAGGTTGGTCAAATTAGCGTAACCTCGTATTTCTTGGCCTGGTCATTTATAAAATTCAATGTTGAGTACATACAGGGTCCATCACTTGGGCTAAGGTCGATCATTGGCATAAACATAACCGTTGACAGTCTGGGATATGCGCCACTATTGTATACTGTTTGCATTGTTCCATTCCAAGATGACGTACAGGGTTTCAGCAACCAAGTGTATTTCCACAAGATATCAATGTTATATGCCATGTCGTTAGCAATAATACCAGTAAACGGGGGTGTATTTCCGTGTGGAGTGTAGAAATGAATCGGTATTCTGCCAAGAAGTGCGATATCTTCAGCCGTCATTTTGAATCTCGGTTTTGGTTTGGAAACATTTCCACCAGGTGTAACTACAGCTATTATCCCCATTCCATGGAAAGTGCCATGCCCATCTAGTGTTCGTACATTATGGTCAACATTGTCCGCAACGAACTGAATGAACTGACCTTGTTCATACTTTGGAATTTCGGTTTCCAGTCCAACATTACATGTCTCATCATTTTCCGAACCACCATTGAACTCCGCTCCGTCATTTGTTTCGTCACCTTCAATTTCACCACTCGGTTTGTTCTTGCGTATGTCAATATTAAAGACCTCGGCGGCCATGAACGAATACAGGGCCATATCTACAAGGTTGTGGCCTCTAATTGCTCGTGATATGGCTTTGCCTGTTAGCATGTGCATAACATCATGCTGTCATTACGTTCCGCTGCAGCATTTAGAATACCGGCAACACCCTTTCACTTAAGGTTGCATACTCTCTAGATGAAATAGGTTGATCACAAAAGCGACAAATGTCCGCCATTAGTACATCTTAGACCATTTCTGTCAAGTGTATTTGAGTAAAAATATGACTATAATATTTTGTTTAGTCGGAATGGCAATTAATGCTCTATATTGTATCTGGATATTGTTGTAAAATATTTACTTTATAACAAAATGTGTATCTAAAATGGTACTTGGTGCAAAGATCTATAATTAGTATGTTGCAACTTCATCGCCATGCCCCCACCCACTCCATCACTACCGTTATATTCACGTATATGCGGTCAGTAAGTTTTATGGGGACTCGGATCACTCCTCACCTCTATTAATCTTCTTTCTGACCCCATGTAGCGGGTCAGTATAAACCAAATAGTATTTCTCCAAATCTGGCGCAAATATAAATCGAAATGAATGTTCACAGGGGCAGATACAGGATATAATACGGGGGCGAAACTGAAATAAATTGACAACAAAATCCACCACCAAAAAACGCTTTTCGCATGCATGTTCATATCTTCTCAGTTGTTGCTGTTAAGGGGTGGGTGTGGGGGAGGGGCGGCGCAGCTTAAAAACCTGTTAAAACTTAAAAACCTGTTAACAACAACAAAGAAACAATAGAAAAGCACACTTTTTCATTAATTTTCAGATTGTATTGTGGTTGGGGGTGGGAGTGAGGGTGGCCGGGTGCGCCCTCGCCGGAATCCTCCCCTGATTTATAACCAGTATACCCGACTCTTAGAAACAGAAAGGAGAGGACATATATCGTAGGATGTATAATGGCTTATATACTAAAGTTGCACTGGTCAATACGTGTTGCTTCACATTTATAACAACAATCTTAATGAAGTAGCACACAGATCTGTTACTACCTTTAAATTTATGTTTTATTTCAAAATCAAACATGTACATACTTGTCATCTATGTAACTGTATAACAAGCTCCATCAAGTGTGTATCAGTTCACTGAATTGGTGTTCACTTCAGTACCAAAACATGTGTTGTCAAAAAGATCGGCAACCTTTTAAGGGAAGATACTCTATCAAAACACATTTTAATTAAGGGTTATTATCTGAAATATTTTACCTACAAATCTACTGTTATGACCAATCTAAAACATTTAGTCAGATCAAACAAGTAGACCTACTATAAAAAGTTGGATATCTTACTTATTTTAACATTAATACGTAAATATCATTATAAAATTATGTTCCCAAAAATTGTTGATTTTTCCTATTTTTCTTAAACTTTCAACCTCAGAATAAGTACACTTTCAACTTGAGTTGTGAATTGTATTTTAGATATCTGATAGAGAACAACATAAATAGTAAAATACAAAAACAAAAATGTAATATTTACACACAGATTTAATTTAAGTATTTTATATCCAGAAATCGGTGATTTTATCACTTGTTTCACAATTTTATCCCAAAACTGAGAGTCTGTCTATTTATTTGGTCAAATTGATCATACATTCTGATTGTCTTCTCTATTACAAGCATTATTTACTATATAACTGTGTTTTTTATTGTTTAATTATATTTTTTTTAAATTATTCCCCAAAAAGGTGATTTTTTCATTATTTTACATCTTTTTGCCCCAAAATAACATATTTAGCACGTGATTTGAGATGAGGACTTTGGATATATTTTTTTCCATAATTTTTGGAACCAGAATCAGTTAAAACCATTTCTGTGCCAATTTCTTTTACCTAAAAGTGAATGTTTACTGCTCTATATGGGTAACACTTACTTATATAGTGGACCTACCAACATTTTAAAATTTTAAAATAAAAGGTCGGCTATGCAATACTGCAATTATTAAATTTAGGATTGTCAACGACGCCCTAGGGGTAGAGGGTGGCTTACTATTTGGACTTATCAATTTGTATATTCAAAAAGTCGTATATTGATATTGGTTGCAACTATTTTGAGTATCGAAAAAAACATGTATGCGCATTTACAAACCCAGATACGTATGCAACTAGCGACAATATCGAGAGGATACGTATTAGATTGAATTTCAGTTACAACATTGTCAAATAAAATATTAACGATGAAAACAGTAAATTTAGTAGCACGTGTTAAAAGTTGAGTTTTATATCAGACATCAGTTCTCAATTACTTAATGGTGACATGCTCTTTCAAGTGTTATGGTTTTAAGTGTTACATTAAAAAAATAAGGTTAATTTCATTCAACTTTATCATGCATGTTTTTTTACCTGGTACACCTGGATTATGTTTGTGATTTTCAAAACAGCTATTACATAAAATGTTATTAAAGAAACACGTATTATTGGATTTTATGAACCGCATAATTATTTACAAAATATAAATGATACTTTAATATTACAAACCATGTCAGTTTTTAATAAACCATTACCATTTGTATTAGACCTGAGACCCTTCAAATGTGTATGTAAAACCAGTTGGAGTATTGTTATCAGTTTGTATTAGCTCTACTGGCAAGCAAAAGGCAATGGGATGGCGAGCTGTCCTTCGTCTGTCGTCATCGTCTGTTAACTTTCGACCTGTAAACACTTCATTATTAACAAGATATTTACCAAACATTGGCAGGGTTTTTATATCAATGAAATCAATTCAAATTCGAACACCAGCCAGTACGGATTAGTTTCACCGGAGTTATGGCCGTTAATTTGTTGAAAAATGGCATATTCTGCCTTACGAAAAGTCTAGCACCTTTATTTATTATTTGATATTTACGAAATTTCCTTCCATAGATTGATAATGTCAATGAAAGCTCGCACACGTTTTAAAACCAGCCATATCTGATCAGTAACACTAGGGCCCTTGTTTTGTTGAAACAATCCATTTTCTGCCTTGTGAACACACTAGTACCTTCATTTATTATTTGATCTTTACCTTACTTGCACAGATTGTTAATATATCCATGAAAGCTCCGGCAACTTTGAAAACCAGCCGGATCGGATAAGTAACACTGGACTTATGGCCCTTGAATTTTCTTGAATAAGCAATATTCTATATTGGAAACCTGGGGTCGTGGGTTCAAGTCCCACCGGGCCAGGTGGATATTTTTTTATTTTATTTTATGACCCAGTGGGGTGCAGCAAGGTCGTGAGTTTCGCCTCCGCCCACTGGAAACCCCCTTGGGGGTATTTGAGTCAACATAACATAATAAATAAATATCTTGTCCAGACTTGAATGGATTTGATTTTTATTGTGTATGGTCATTTGGGGACTCGAGGCACACAATATACAAAAACGGGCTTTGTCCTCCTGCCTATAGAGGCCTCTCTACATGGGTACTATTTGAGGAGCTTGCAGTAATTTACTATTACAGAGTTTCGGCTTTGTGATGCTAACTCCTTCTATACCCTGTGAGGTCTCAAGTTCATGTTTGGTGTATTTTTTATTTAGGATGTCTGCATGCGCAATTAGGTCTCGTATTATGGTTCTGCACATTGGGGGCCCCCTAAGGGTGATCGGCTAAATCATCACAAACAATACTCATCTTGTCCAAATGTGAATGGTTACGATTCTAGAGGTCCAACTTTGCAGTAATTTACTATTACGAGTTTCGGGCTTATGACGTTAATTCCTTCTATACCCTTCGAGAGTTCAAGTTCATGTGTGGTGTATTTCTTATTTAAGGATGTGTAGATGCACAATAAGATATCGTATTGTTGCTCCATCTACTGGGATGATACATACAGTTGTCAGGAAACAAGTAAAAAAAGATATAAACGTTGGCTCCATCCGCCGGGGCACCATAGAGGGTAATCAGTTAAAAACACAACAAATTACATATCTTGTCCAAATGTAAATGTATTTGATATTATTTGGTACGGTCATTTTGTGACTCGAGGCATAACATTTATCAAATGGGTTTTGTGCTCCTTTATAAAGGGAATCCTCTACAGGGGTACACGTTTGGGAGCTTGAATTAATTTACTATTACAACGTTTCGGCAATATGACACTAACTGCTTCTATACTCTTTTCGATTTCAAGTTCATGTATGCTTTTTTTCTTAGTTACGATGTGTAGATGGGCAATAATGTCTCGTATTTTGGCTTTACCCACTCTGAACCCTAGTTGCTAATCGGGTCAAAAGTCATAAAATATACATATCCTGTCCAAAAGGGAATGGTTATAGTTCATATTTGGTATAGTCATTTATGGACTCGATGCATAACATATATTTAACGAATTTTGACCTCGTATATATAGTTGCCCTCTACAGTTGTACAACTTGGGGAACTTGCAGTAATTTACTATTACTGAGATTCTGCATTTTGACGTTAACTTGTTTTATACCCTTTGAGATATCAAGTTCATGTATGTTGTGTTTCTTAGATAAGGATATGTAAATGCGCAATTAAATGTCGCATTTTTGCTCCGTCCACTGGGATGCTACATAAAGTTGTCAGGAAAAACGTCAAAACGAAAAGACTACATGTATTTATCTGGTTGCTAACTATTCATAAACTAAACAGCATTGCAAATACATCGAAAATACACAATAATACACATTATCGAAAAGACGTGGAAGCCTAAGGCTTACAGAAAGGTTGCAAGCAACTACCATGTGACATTAATCAGGCCGTCTGCAAGCCGGTGATTAAGCCTCTGGGTCAGATATTGGGTATTGATTTAAAAAGGAACTATTTAATTGACATTTCATTAGTTTTATTCTCAGTTGTCAATTATATCAGCTGATAGTGGGGTGCGTGGTGCAATGGAAGAGCGTTGGACTCCAGATCGAAAGGTCTTTGGCTCGATCGTTTCCGTGGCCATGTTATTTATCATTGAGCAAGATAATACGTTCACATTGCTTAGTACTCGTTTTTTGGAGGGAGCCATCGAGAGTGATTAATACAAGTTGCAAGGTCTTGTTTCGAAATCCATTTAAAACAAATATGTTTAAATTAAATTAAAATCAGCTGACTTAAACAGTATCAAATATCGTTTTTTTTCTGCCGTTTTTCCAACTTTATTATTACCGATTATAGAGTTAACTAGTATGTAAGTGCTGTCGATTTCCTGCCTTGGCCTTACCTTAGGCTCCACTCACGCCATATCAGATGCTCCACTCAAGGTACAGACATGAGTCCATCATAGTACAACAGGAATGTACACATTAAAAAAACGCATGTGCACATCATGGATTTCGCTATGACTGACCATTTTCCTATATAAAACGTGTCCTTTATATATCCGTATTCCAGGTGAAACGATATCAACTAAATTTCGTAATTACTGAAGCAATAGCCACCTCCTGCTTCACGGCTGGTAATCGGTGGAGAATGAATACCTCCAAACGGAGGTATATGCAAAAGTGCGTCATCCCCACTTCAGAGGATGTTCCAAGCCAACAATAAAGGTATACAAGGATATGCTTTGCTATTTTTTCGTTAATTTTTTATTTGGCTTGATATGAAAAATCCGGCAATGCGATTTCGTGTGGTTATGCACACGACCCAAAACCTTTCTCTAAAGATGCCTAATTCGACGCCAGGAACGTTTAGCCCGTTCGAACTCTACATTTTTTACTCAACTTGATCCTAGTAACCGAGGTTTTCCCCGTTGTGTTTGCCTATTACGTTACATCTCGACATGAACACATCAATTATCAACCAGATGGTGTCAGTATATTTCCTGTTGATAAAATAATAATGCGGAGAAAGTTTCAGGGGAAGAAATACGCGATTTCTTAAAATAGATAGGTTCAATGGCAGAGAGATAGCTTCAGCTCCAGCGCTATGGAGAGTGCAACAAAAACTACTTATGAGGATGTCATTTTTTTACCACTGCGTGCAACATTCTTCTTTTTTAAAGCACAATTTACATACCGAAATCATTGTTGCATCAACTATATACTGGTTGCCTATAATTAAGATGTCATCTTATTCCATATACATTGATGCAAATACGTGTGTTGCTGACAGATTTTCAGCCGGTTTGCAGAGCAAATCAGGCTTAGGGTTTATGATTTCCGTCTGTCCGTCCGTCCGTCCGTTCGTCCGAAAGCTTTGACATTTAGCATATTTGTTCATTAGCATTACCCAATGTCATATGACAAGAACCATAATTCTGTATTGTATTTTACTTGATTTGTATTCTCTTTTACTTAAATGTCTCAGTTAAAATGTTGAATATACAGTCATATTCATGTATTCCGAACAACATTTGACCAACAGCTTTTAAACTTTGCATACATATCCATCATCATAACACAATCATATGTGACAATACCAACTACTCTGATATGCATTTTACCAGAATTACGCCACCACTCCACCCCCATCCCCACATTCATCAACCCTACCACCGTTTATACTACCAATTGTCAGAAAGCATTTTACTGTTTTAATATGTTCACTACATACAACAGCTGTATTAGACGGACCTCATCTTCCAACACAAAGGTGAATAACACCATTTGCTAATGCAGTTGTATTCCTAACAGTGATTTCGTGTTATCTAGTATATCTGGAATTGCGGATGAAATAATTAATTGATGGGACCAAAGACTTTGCATATAATAAATACACATTTCTCCAAAAGCTATAGAGAGTAAATTACCAACAATAGTTTGGGAATGTAAATTGTGCGTTTTAATCAAGAGCAATGTTGTACCCAGTGGTAAGAAATTGCACCCTTATAAGATATCATTGGTGCTGTCTCCGTGGTAGTGTGACCAAGTTATTGTAAGGGGTTATGTGTATACTCGCTTGGTTTAGGTACTCGGGGTGGTCACTTCTGTGAGGCCCGAGAAAACAATCAATTCAGAATTCAGAACAACTTCCTTTTAATGCACCATGTTGAGATATAAGCGAACAAGTCCTTATTGTTACAGTATAATAACGGTTAACATGTGCATAATGTTATGTATTATTAATTATTCTCATATTCAATAATTGTGAACGCATGCAATTATGTTACTCCTAATTTGCTCAGAATAATAAAAGTAAACGTATGCGAATAAGATAAACTCGTGTAAATACTTATGTTAACACATAAACTAGTTCTGTCAGAGACTCTATCATGTAAACGTGAATAAACGAATAGCATTAATAAAAGAACAATGTGTACATGTACAATATATATATGACTCAATCAATACATTTATGAATCAATCTCTTGGAATAAAAAAATTAATATGTCTGTATGTACAATATACTTGTATGTATCACTCACAACATAGGTTCGTAGGATGTTCACCGACTTGTTATATGCCTGCATCGAATATGCATTACATACAGGTGTGGATAAGCAATATTGTAGCATGGTCACTGAACATTCTCTTTGTAATAGCACGGGTGTAAATCGTTTAATTGAAAATAAGACCTGTCGCAATAACAGTTAGAATAACAGTTAAAATAAACAGTGAGAATAACTGAAATAGAGCTGAAATGGACATGCTACAAAACAAATAGAGTATGGTTTCATCTCGTTGGTTAATTTAAACACCTCGATGTTTAGGTTTAAATTAACCAATTTAGTGAAACCATATTCTATATATTACTTATTGAAATTGAGACGGCGTACGGGCAATGACCGTGACCTCAATTTACATTTGCAGCAAGCATAAATTGCACATGGACAATGCATTATTCACTAGGCATAGTAAATCGTCATAAAGTGCATATCTGTTCATGTTAAAATAATAAAGATTCTTATCGGAGAAAACAATCAATTCAGAATTCAGAACAGCTTCCGTTTAATGTACCACGTTGAGATATAAGCGAACAAGTGACATATAGGTAGATACATGCCACTGTATGTGGTTATTTCTCGGAGCGGTTGTCATGGTGAAGTGGACACTTTGACCAATGAAAATCTGTCCAGGCTATGTGCTGACCTGTAACCCTTGCATATATTTAAATACTGACCAGAACATTTTGGTGAAACTAAGTTTACTATGATTGTCCGTAGATATTATCAGGGATATGGGGAAAACTGCGACCAGTGGGTTCGGCAGCTTCCTGTATTCAGACTGGGAATGGTCAATTGATTAATGTGTGGTTACATTGAAGTTCTTAATGTATACATATTTTATTCTATTAATATCACTTTTGGACTGACCACTTGATATATAATCCTGGTGAGAAACTCAGAGGATTACCGTTCAGAGCTAGACTATATAGTTGTTAAAAGAGTCTTAATATTAATTACTGCTTTATATTTGCAACTAAACATTTAAACATAGATAACTGCGAAGTACAAGTAACACAAATCAAATTCTGATGACTATATATGTAATTGAAAATACAAAATTTAAAAAAATGTAAACAGAAAAAGAACATGCAAACAGTAGACTATTAATTATAGATGGGTAACACTATCTCTATGGCATTGGAGTTATCTATATTAAGAAATCGAGTATTTCTCCCTAGAAACGTTCTCCGTGTTATTATTGTGTCAACAGGAAATATACGGACACCAACTGTCTGATATTTGATGTGTTCATGATATGTAGCATAAAAAGGCAAACTCCTCGGTGGCGACGGTCAAGTTGAGAAAAAAAATATAAAGTTGAAATGGGTTAAAAGTCCTTGGCGTTAAATAAGGCACCTTTCGAAAATGTTTTTGTGCCGTGTGTGAAGCTTAAACACAGTTACACGGAAGTGCATTCACCATGTTCACGGATGTGTCATGTCAAGGCAAATAAAACAATAAACGGAGAAATAATAAAGCCTAACCACCTTGTTCACCTTTATTGTTGACGTTGGTACTACCTCGGAAGTGGCAATGGAACACTTTTGCATTTACGTGTACCTCCAAAAGGAGGTAGCTCCTCTGATTACTAGCAGTGTACTTATAAAGCTGGCAAACACATTTTGTAAATATCCAATAAGGTAAAACACACAATCCCAGCCTTGCAACATTAGCGATACACACTTTTTGTTGTCTTTAAAATGATTGTGTTATAGAGACTGTGTAGCTTTAAAAAACAACGAATTAAGTGTAATATTTATTAAAGGTTATGGAGGAGATCTGGAAGAATTACGTGTGTCAGTACAAATAGGAACACCTCAATTATAATGTGTTTCAGTTTCATATTCAATGTACATTTAACTAGGCCCCATAATCCGTGCGATGTCATTCTTGAAAATGAAACACTCTGTTCTGGAAAACAAGAAGACTCGGATAGTTTTTTTTTGTATAAACACTTAATATTAATTGATATCATTATACGTTTATTTGATTAATATGTACCTGTTAGCCATATAAACACTATTTGAATTAATATTTATGATTTAGTAACAAATACCAGTGAGTCGTCTGGATTTCCAAGCCAAATATTTTCATAAACAATAAATAAACCGAATGTACCATCCGGCTCAAAGATTTGGACTGACACAAATCACTCTTCCAGATCGCGTTTGAACAGTCCCTTAAAGGTATTACTAAAATGGTAATAATGTAGGTTAATGACACTTTCATAGCAAAACTATTTTTCATGAAACTTATATCTCTGGTAAAAGTTAATGCCATGAAGTTATCTACCAACACAAATCATTGCCTTGACAAATATGAATGGTGACCGAAGTATGCTTACATGCCACTTCCACCAGTATTACTTTAGGTATAACAGTAGTGTATAGCATTAATTAGCTGTATTATATATCAATGCACATGATAGGTGGATGAGACATGCTTACATATATTACCTCCCCTGAAAAGACTCAATAAAGTCGAGCCTGCTACTTTTCTTTCTCGCTTGTGTTTTTGCTACAAAAGGATCTCCATTTGTTCAGTATATATTATAAAGACGGCAGTTTGACACATGGCAGTATTTCATTATGTCAGCTATGTCCAGCTTAATGTCTCCTTGCAGAGTTAAATATATAATGACTCTATTGTAAAGTAATACTCAACTGACCGTATGCAATGCATATTTGACTTAATATTCTACTCCACTGCCAGAGCTGTGTTCATACACGATATGCATCTTGTTCTAATTAGAGAGTTCGAGAAAAAAGGTTAAAACTCCTATCCCGCCATCAACAGGCACTTTTTATAAAAGATGTACACCATTATTAGACATACCGACGACGAGGTTTATATTTAACGTTCGTATTTTGAGAATCCGATCTCTGTATAGACACAATATAAACGGCCTTAACCAGCCGAAAAATACCCACAAAACTGGAGCGTCGAATTAAGAGTTATCAACTCAGAATTCAGTTGACGCATATTTTAATCACGGGTCTTGTAATAACCCGTAAACAACCCTCGACCTTTAATCGGCATCAATACATTATTATATGACCTTTATATGACCTAAACAAATAGATAGAGTGTTGATAAACAGTTTTGTAGTGGTATATTATGTTAACAAAGAAGACGAAACATAGGTAGTTCCTTACATAAACTTACATAAACAGATAGATCGGTAAGTTATCGTTATCATAGGCGAGTTGTATGCATGGAAATATGATTACAAATCGATTTACATACGGTGGTTATCATTACAGGCTTTGCGACATGTCTTTCGATATATCGACACGCATGCGGAGTGACTCTTACCAATCTCCACGCAGAGTTATCGTTCTGTACTCTGGTAGAGATTGGTACTCTTAACTGTTTTTTCATATGAAAGGATGTTAAGCTTTGAACGCTGCCGGAACGGCGGCGACTCGTTCCGGCAGCGACTCTTATATTGATTTAGTAATTGCACATGGTAAGGTAGTAGTGAATAGTTTTTTTCACTTTGATAACGCAATCTTATTATTACACATGGTAGCAATGAACAGTTTATCTGTGTTGTAATGCATGCTAACGCAAACGCATCCCATACATGTGAGTAATTGTATTTCTGTGCTTATGTGTACTTTAGCACGTCGAATATGTAATAAATTTGTAAGGCATGTCAAGGATTCGCCCACCTTGATTCAAAATGTTTGGTAGCACATATTGGGAAGAAAGTGTCGGGTAAAAAACAACGGTCATGGCGTGTTTACGTCTCCGTGACAACTCTTTCTTTTTTAATATTGTTTTAACACCCGTGACTTGATCTGTTATTATGTTTAAGTTTCTTCCCACCCAAAAAAAAATGCTATTTTCTCTCGGCAGCTATTTTACGCTTGCGTAAAACCTTGCTTGTTGTAGCTTAATAACATTAAACAATATGAGCTACATCAGTGAACGCTCAAATGTTACTACATAAATATTTGTTCGGCATTCCGTAGGATCTCAGATGAATCTCACTGAACTCCATTGGACGTTTTCTCTGCGATTCATGTGGAGCATTTCAACTGCCTACCATGTTCTAACTTCCGATATCGTGTAGTTAGTGTATACATGTACCCGTTATCCTGACAAGTGTTATTTTAAATTTGCCTAAAACTGCTTTAAATATAAGTATACATGTTATATGTATTGAATTGTTTTAATGCACGCCGCTGAAGAAGGGGGAACCCCGAAAACTTACGGCAAACCTAACAAAGTTTTACTTATATATATGGTAAGTAGATGTATAAACTATAAAATCATACTTATTACATCTAAAGGATCTTTTATAAACCCATAAATCGCAATCCAGGAGTGTCTTCAAATAAACGTGTACTCCAGAAACCAAATATAAATCGTTCATCTTGTCCTAAGTTACTACTGACAAACTTTGGTACGCTATTTTGAAGTATAAAGTGTAACTAAAATGCAAGCTACGCAATAAAGTCTAGACAAAATTACAATTTACGAACGTTTGGTATGCAATAAAACAATATATAGTGTAGGGCAAATATACGTTGAAGTGGACTTGTATCCAATAAAGCAATATACAACGATTTTAAACAAGTGCTTTATAAGCCTGGTGGTATCGTACAGACCCAGTTGCGTTCAAGTACTCCAACTAATGCAGGGCGAAGGCAGAATGAACGAAGAATGTACGCTGAATGAAAAATGTAAGATCTATACGATAAGCGCAAAATGAAAGACAAATGGTTTTTTAAAACGCTGAACACTGAAAACGAGCGTGTATGTCATTGTAACGTACTGCATGTAATGTAATGCGATGTAATATTAATGTAATTCAGTGTTCATGAATGTATTAAATTCGTATTGTATTTGTAATGTAATGTTATTAATGTAATATAGCGTATGCAATATATACAATGAGTTTTATGAAGGTAATATAATATAACTCATGTAATTATGTTATATATGGCAAAGTAATGTACATAATATGATGGGTATGTAATGCAATGTAATTTATTTGTGTGTTTTCTTCAATTTCTGATCAACTATCTATGAGTTTAAACAATGTAATAAATCGAAGGCTTGTGGATAAGTTTGTAATGTAATGCAATGCATGGAGTGTTAATGCATGTAATGAAAACGTTATGCCATGAATTGCAATTTGGATAAAGTTATTTATGTAATATATGTAATGTATGTATTGTAATAGTAATGCAATGCAATGATTTGTAGTTGACGAATGTAATGCATTAAATGTAATGTAGTGTAAGTTATACAGTAAATGGTAATATAAGGTCATGTTATTATTAGGTATATAATAGTAATGTAATGTAATGTATGTAATGTAATGTAATGTAATGTATGTAATGTAATGTAATGTAATGTAATGTAATGTAATGTAATGTAATGTTGATTAACGTTATGTAATGTAATATAATGTAATGCATGTAGTGTAATGTAATGTAATGTATTGTAATGTATGTGATGTAATGTAATGTTGATTAACGTTATGTAATGTAATATAATGTAATGCATGTAGTGTAATGTAATGTAATGTATTGTAATGTATGTATTGTAATTAATGTAATGTAATATAATGTAATCTGTGCTACTGTACTCTACTGTAATGTAATGTAATTTAATGTATGTTATGTAATGTTTATTAACGTAATGTAATGTAACGTAATGTTATGTTATGTAATTTTAATGTTATGTCATGTAATGCAATGCAAAGCAATTCAATGCAATGCAATGCAATGCAATGCAATGAAATGAAATGTAATGCAATGCAATGTAATGCAATGTAATGCAATGTAATGCAATGTAATGCAATGTACTGTAATGTAATGTAATTCATGTTATGTAATGTTGATTAACGTAACATAAAGGTAACGGTAATGTTATTGTAATGTAAATTCCTAAATACAAAAATAAGAGAATATCACGATAATATTATAATTGTTGTGTGTATTTCACATTTGATTAGAGAATGATATAGTTGAATTGCAAAATAACGATTTTAAAATAATGATTTTAAATCGTGAATACATTTTGAAACTTTCAAGTCAATTTGTTTTGTTAGAAATAAGTTATAAACTATAACACGGACAACTGGTGTGTGTGTGTGTGTGTGTGTGTGTTTGTGTCGTTCTAAGTTTAACGTCCCTCCACCACATAACCCAATAAGGCTCTTAAAGGGATAGGCACTCAAGAGTCTAGATTGACGGATGCAACTGTGTGCATATGCTTTTGTTAAGTACTTCGAATTAATGCAGCTTTCGATGTTCCTAATTTTAAAACATGCCAACTAAAATTATTTTGGCATCTTGCTTTATTATCATTACCACTACAAATGTGTTTTTCTATATAATTTTCAAATTATTTTATGTTAACGCTGAATTACAGTTACTTGAATTTCAAATGATATTCAATTAAAAGGGAGGTAATTTAAGATTATCCATGTTTCATTTTATTATAGCCGGAACATCTGCCATAAATAGATCAAACTGTTATGTTATTTCTATTATTTCCTATCAATTTTGATAAGTTTATATATTTATGCGGACTTTCACGTTATATATTTTATTAGCACATTTCATGTTTTCAAATAAAGGGAAACCCAGGACAAGGTGATATCACAGCACACAATAATAATAACACAGGGCATGGCGATAACACAGCACATGGTGATGCCACAGGAGATTATGATTATACAGGACATGTTGATAGCAGAGCACATGGTGATAACATAGGGCATCTTGATAACAAAGGACATGTAGATGATACAGGGCATGGTGATAACACAGAGCATGGTGATAACACAAGACATGGTGATAACGCTGGACATGTTCCTAACACATGACACAGTGAAAACATAGA
The DNA here is from genome assembly GCA_037043455.1 of Cyrtodaria siliqua. NCBI lineage: Eukaryota > Metazoa > Mollusca > Bivalvia > Adapedonta > Hiatellidae > Cyrtodaria > Cyrtodaria siliqua. The sequence continues at coordinate 18,163 of JAWPHD010012557.1, forward strand.
CAATGGTGATAACACAACACATGGTGATAACACAAGACACGGTGATAACACAGCACACAGTGAAAACACAGCATATGGTGATAACACCGGGCATGGTGATAACACAGGACATGGTGATAACAAAGACATGGTGATAACACACGACATGGTGATAACAATGCACATAATTATAACACAGTTCATGGTGATAACACAGTACACGGTGATAATACAGCACATGGTGATTACATAAGACACGGTGATAGCACAGGACATGTTGATGACACAGGACATGGTGATGATACAATAAACGGTGGTAACACATCACATGTTGATAACACAGCATAGGGTGATAACACAGCATACAGTGAAAACACACAACATGGTGATAATAATGCACATAATAATAACACAGGGCATGGTGATAGCACAGCACACGGTGATAACACAGCACATGGTGATAACACAGCATATGGTGATAACACAGGACGTGGTGATAACAACGCACACGGTGATAACATAGGACACGATGATAAGACATAGTAAACGGTGATAACACATCACATGGTGATAACATAGGACACGGTGATAGCATAGGAAACGGTGATAATGCAGCATAATGTGAAAACATAGGACAACACAATAAATGATGATAGCACAGTACATGGTGATTACATATGAAACGATCAAAACACATCGCATGAAGATAACACAGCACACGGTGATAGCAATGAACATGGTGATAACACAGTAAACAGTGATAACACAGGGTATGGTGATAACACGTCACATTTCGATAACATAGCACATGTTGATAATACAGGACACGGCGACAACAAAGCACATGACAATAACAAAGGACATGGTATTAATGCACGGACGGTGATAACACAGAATATGCTGATTACACAGGAATGGTGATAACACAGGACATGTTGATAACGCAGAACATGCTGATAACACAGAGCATGGTGATAACACAAGACAAAATGATAACAAATGACACGGTGATAACTCAGCACATGGTGATAACAAAGGCCATGGTAATAACACAGGACACGGTAATAACACATAGTATGGTGATAACACATGACACGGTGATAACACAGCACATGGTGATAACATAGGACACGGTGATAGCATAGGAAACGGTGATAATGCAGCATATGGTTAAAACATAGGACAACACAATAAATGATGATAGCACAGTACATGGTGATTACACATGAAACGGTCAAAACACATCGCATGAAGATAACATAGCACACGGTGATAACACATCACATGGTGATGACACAACACATGGTGATAACACAGAACGTCGTGATATCACAGAACATGTTGATGATGCAGCCCATGGTGATTACACATGACACGGTGATAACAAATCACGATAGGCGTCAATCAGGGCAATGTTATGCGACGTTTTAAGATAGAGACACATGGTGATGACACAGGTCATGGCGATAACACAGGGATTGGTAATAACACAGGACAACGTGATATCGCAGCACATAATAAAAATAACACAGGGCATGATGATAACACAGCACATGGTGATGACACAGGACATAATGATAATACAGGACGTGGTGATAGCAGATGACATGGTGATAACACAGGATATGGTGATAACACAGGGCATGGTGATAACACAGGACATGGTGATAACGCAGGACATGGTGATAACACACGACATGGTGATAACATAGGACATGATGATAACACAGGACATGAAGATAACACAGGGCATGGTGATAACACAGGTCATGGTGATAACACAGCACATGGTGATGACACAGGACATGATGATAATACAGGACATGTTGATATCAGAGCACATGGTGATGACACAGGACATGCTGATAACACAGGGCATGGTGATAACACAGGTCATGGTGATAACACAGCACATGGTGATGACACAGGACATGATGATAATACAGGATATGGTGATAGCAGAGCATATGGTGATAACACAGGACATGTTGATGACACAGGGCATGGTGATAACACAGCACACGGTGATAACACAGCACATGGTGATAACACAGCACACAGTGATGACGCAGGACATGATGATAATACAGGACATGGTGATAGCAGAGCACATGTTGATAACACAGGACACGGTGATGACACATGGCATGGTAATAACAGAGGACATTGTGATAACACAGGACATGATAATAACACAGGACATGATGATAACACATGACATCGTGATAACACAGGGCATGGCGATAACACAGGACATGGTGATAACACATGGAATGGTGATAACACAGGACATGGTGATAACACATGACATGGTGATAACACATGACATGATGATAACACATGACATGGTGATAACACAGGACATGTTGATAACACAGCACATGGTGATGACACAGGACATGATGATAATACAGGATATGGTGATAGCAGAGCATATGGTGATAACACAGGACATGGTGATGACACAGGGCATGGTGATAACACAGCACACGGTGATAACACAGCACATGGTGATAACATAGCACACAGTGATGACACAGGACATGATGATAATACAGGACATGGTGATAGCAGAGCACATGGTGATAACACAGGACACGGTGATGACACATGGTATGGTAATAACAGAGGACATGGTGATAACACAGGACATGATAATAACACAGGACATGATGATAACACATGACATCGTGATAACACAGGACATGGTGATAACACAGGACATGGTGATAACACATGGAATGGTGATAACACAGGACATGGTGATAATAAATGACATGGTGATAGCAGAGAACACGATGATGACACAGGACATGGTGATGACACGGGACATGATGATGATGATAACACAGCACACGGTGATGACACAGGACATGACGATAATACAGGACATGGTGATAGCAGAGCATATGGTGATAACACAGGACATGGTGATGACACAGAGCATGGTGATAACAGAGGGCATGGTGATGACACAGGGCATGGTGATAATACAGGGCATGGTGATGACACAGGACATGATGATACTACAGTATATGGTGATAGCAGAGCACATGGTGATGACACAGGACATGGTGATGACACAGGACATGGTGATGCCACAGGGCATGATGTTAATACAGTATATGGTGATATACGGAGCACATGGTGATGACACAGGATATGGTGATGACACAGGACATGGTGATGACACAGGGCATGGTGATAATACAGTATATGGTGATAGCAGAGCACATGGTGATGACACAGTATATGGTGATAGCAGAGCACATGCTGATGACACAGGACATGGTGATGACACAGGACATGGTGATAACACATGAAATGGTGACGACACTGGACATGGTGATAACACAGCACATGGTGAAAACACAGGGCATGGTGATACCACAAGACATGGTGATGACATAGGAAATGGTGCTGACACAGCACATGGTGATTGCACAAAGCATGTTGATGATGCAACTCATGGTGATAACACATGACAATGTGATAACATAGCAGATCTTGATAACAGAGGACATATTGATAACACAGGACATGGTGATAACACAGGACATGTTGATAACAAAGCACATGGTGATGACACAGCACATTGTGATATCACAGGGCATGGTGATAATACAGCACATGGTGATGACACAGGACATGATGATAATACAGTATATGGTGATAGCAGAGCACATGATGATGACACAGGACATGGTGATGACACAGGGCATGGTGATGACACAGGGCATGGTGATGACACCGGACATGGTGATGACACAGGACATGGTGATGACACAGGGCATGGTGATGACACAAAACATGTTGATGATGCAACTCATGGTGATAACACAGGACATGATGATAATACAGTATATGGTGATAGCAGAGCACATGGTGATGACACAGGAAATGGTGATGACACAGGACATGGTGATGACACAGGACATGGTGATGACATAGGGCATGGTGATGACACAGGACATGATGATAATACAGGGCATGGTGATGACACAGGCCATGATGATAATACAGTATATGGTGATAGCAGAGCACATGGTGATGACACAGGACATGGTGCTGACACAGGGCATGGTGATGACACAGGGCATGGTGATGACACAGGACATGGTGATGACACAGGGCATGGTGATGACACAGCACATGATGATAACACATCACATGGTGATAAACACAGGACATGGTGATGACACAGGACATTGTGATGATACAGGTCATGGTGATGACACAGGGCATGGTGATGACACAGGGCATGGTGATGACACAGGACATGATGATAATACAGTATATGGTGATAGCAGAGCACATGCTGATGACACAGGACATGGTGATGACACAGGTCATGGTGATGACACAGGGCATGGTGATAATACAGGGCATGGTGATGACACAGGACATGATGATACTACAGTATATGGTGATAGCAGAGCACATGGTGATGACACAGGACATGATGATGACACAGGACATGGTGATGCGACAGGGCATGATGATAATACAGTATATGGTGATATACCGAGCACATGGTGATGACACAGGATATGGTGATGACACAGGACATGGTGATGACACAGGGCATGGTGATAATACAGTATATGGTGATAGCAGAGCACATGGTGATGACACAGGACATGGTGATGACACAGGACATGGTGATGACACAGGGCATGGTGATAACACAGAACATGATGATAATACAGTATATGGTGATAGCAGAGCACATGGTGATGACACAGGACATGGTGATGACACAGGGCATAATGATGACACAGGACATGATGATATTACAGTATATGGTGATAGCAAAAACATGATGATGACATAGGACATGGTGATAACACAGGACATGATGATGACATAGGACATGGTGATACAATGGACATGGTGATGACACAGCACATGGTGATGACATAGGACATGGTGATGACATAGGACATGGTGATACACTGGACATGGTGATGACACAGGACATGGTGATGACATAGGACATGGTGATACACTGGACATGTGATGACAAAGCACATGGTGATGACATAGGACATGGTGATGACATAGGATATGGTGATACACCGGAAATGGTGATGACACAGCACATGGTGATAACACAGGACATGGTGACGACACAAGGCATTGCGATAACACAGCACATGATGAATACACAGGGCATTGCGATAACACAGGACATGGTGAATACACAGGGAATTGCGATAACACAGCACATGGTGATAACACAGTACATAGTGATACACTGGACATGGTGATGTCACAGGACATGGTGATAACACATGACATGGTGATGACACAGGACATTTGATAACACAGCACATGATGATAACATATCACATGGTGATAAACACAGGACATGGTGATGACACAGGACATTTGATAACACAGCACATGGTGATAACACAGCACATGGTGATAAACACAGGACATGGTGATGACAAAGACATGGTAATAACACATGACATGGTGATGACACAGGACATGGTAATAACACAGCACATGATGATAACACAGGACATGGTGATGACACAGGACATGGTGATAACACAGCACATGGTGATAACACAGGGCATGGTGATAAAACAGCACATGGTAATAACAGAGCACATGGTGATAAACACAGGACATGGTGATAACACAGGACGTTGTTGATTGTATATTATAAATAAAACCAACTACAATGTCTGACAGTAGATAACAATAAACACAGTGTTAAATAATTTAAACATATAAAGAATTGCCGTGTACAATCGGGTTGGGCACAACTTCTACATTCAGTGATTGACACATGTATGTATGGCTAAATGGAAATTGACAAAAAATAAATCGTTTCCTTATCCATAAATCAGTGTCCAACTAAAACGAATTAATTTGTTGCTAAAACATATATTAACAACTTTTTTCAAAAGTCTATCCACGTGCTGTGATAATATAATAATGTATATGTACCGATTAAAAGTAAAGATTTATTTATGGATTTTTAAATTTGAATAAATATACGTAAAATGGATTATGAGCTTGGTAACCGATACTCCAGTTTAGGGGTTTGGCCTGTCTGGTTAAAGCTGTTTATATTGCTTCTACAGAGTTGTATTCTCAAAATATGTAATACATATATATATATATATATATATTTCCGTCGGTAGGTTTATCAACGGCATACATCTGTGACAAAATTTTGCTGTTGTTGGCGGGATAGCTAATTTAACTTTACCATACAGTACATCTGTTGTAAAATGTGGCTGTTGTTGGCGCGATAGCTACTTTAACTTTACCATACAGTACATCTGTTGTAAAATGTGGCTGTTGTTGGCGGGATAGCTACTTTAACTTTACCATGCAGTACATCTGTTGAAAAATGTGGCTGTTGTTGGCGGGATAGCTACTTTAACTTTACCATACTGTACATCTGTTGTAAAATGTGGCTGTTGTTGGCGGGATAGCTACTTTAACTTTACCATACAGTACATATGTTGTAAAATGTGGCTGTTGTAGGCGGGATAGCTACTTTAACTTTACCATACAGTACATCTGTTGTTAAATGTGGCTGTTGTTGGCGGGATAGCTACTTTAACTTTACCATACTGTACATCTGTTGTAAAATGTGGCTGTTGTTGGCGGGATAGCTACTTTAACTTTGCCATACAGTACATATGTTGTAAAATGTGGCTGATGTTGGCGGGATAGCTACTTTAACTTTACCATACAGTACATCTGTTGTAAAATGTGGCTGTTGTTGGCGGGATAGCTACTTTAACTTTACCATACTGTACATCTGTTGTAAAATGTGACTGTTGTTGGCGGGATAGCTACTTTAACTTTACCATACAGTACATCTGTTGTAAAATGTGGCTGTTGTTGGCGGGATAGCTAATTTAACTTTACCATACAGTAAATCTGGTTTAACATGTTGCTGTTGTTGGCGGGATAGCTACTTTAACTTTACAATACAGTACATCTGTTGTAAAATGTGGCTGTTACTGGCGGGATAGCTACTTTAACTTTACCATACTGTACATCTGTTGTAAAATGTGACTGTTGTTGGCGGGATAGCTACTTTAACTTTACCATACAGTACATATGTTGTAAAATGTGGCTGGTGTTGGCGGGATAGCTACTTTAACTTTACCATACTGTACATCTGTTGTAAAATGTGGCTGTTGTTGGCGGAAAGCTACAATACAGTACATCTGTTGTAAAATGTGGCTGTTGTTGGCGGGATAGCTACTTCAATTTTACCATACAGAACATCTGTTGTAAAATGCGGCTGTTGTTGGCGGGATAGCTACTTTAACTTTACCATACAGTCCATCTGTTGTAAAATGTGGCTGTTGTTGGCGGGATAGCTACTTTAACTTTACCATACTGTACATCTGTTGTTAAATGTGGCTGTTGTTGGCGGGATAGCTACTTTAACTTTACCATACTGTACATCTGTTGTAAAATTTGACTGTTGTTGGCGGGATAGCTACTTTAACTTTACCATACTGTACATCTGTTGTAAAATGTGGCTGTTGTTGGCGGGATAGCTACTTTGACTTTACCATACAATACATCTGTTGTAAAATGTGGCTGGTGTTGGCGGGAAAGCTACTTTAACTTTACCATACAGTACATCTGTTGTAAAATGTGGCTGTTGTTGGCGGGATAGCTACTTCAATTTTACCATACAGTACATCTGTTGTAAAATGTGGCTGTTGTTGGCGGGATAGCTACTATGACTTTACCATACAGTACATCTGTTGTAAAATGTGGCTGGTGTTTGCTGGCGGGATAGCTACTTTGACTTTACCATACAGTACATCTGTTGTAAAATGTGGCTGTTGTTGGTGGGATAGCTACTTTAACTGTACCATACGGTACATCTGTTGTAAAATGTGGCTGTTGTTGGCGGGATAGTGACTTTAACTTTACCATACAGTACATCTGTTGAAAAATGTGGCTGTTGTTGGCGGGATAGCTACTTTAACTTTACCATACAGTACATCTCTTGTAAAATGTGGCTGTTGTTGGCGGGATTGCAACTTTAACTTTACCATACTGTACATATGTTTTAAATGTGGCTGTTGTTGGCGGGATAGTTACTTTAACTTTACCATACAGTACATCTGTTGTAAAATATGGTTGTTGTTGGCGGGATACCTACTTTAACTTTACCATACAGTACATCTGTTGTAAAATGTGGTTGTTGTTGGCGGGAACGCTACTTTAACTTTACCATACAGTACATCTGTTGTAAAATGTGGCTGTTGTTGGCGGGACAGCAACTTTAACTTTACCATACAGTACATCTGTTGTAAAATGTGGCTGTTGTTGGCGGGATAGCTACTTTAACTTTACCATACAGTACATCTGTTGTAAAATGTGGCTGTAGTTGGCGGGATAGCTACTTCAACTTTACCATACAGTACATCTGTTGTAAAATGTGACTGTTGTTGGCGGGATAGCTACTTTAACTTTACCATACAGTACATATGTTGTAAAATGTGGCTGGTGTTTGTTGGCGGGATAGCTACTTTAACTTTACCATACAGTACATCTGTTGTAAAATGTGGCTGTTGTTGGCGGGATAGCTACTTTAACTTTACCATACAGTACATCTGTTGTAAAATGTGGCTGCTGTTGGAGGGATAGCTACTTCAACTTTACCAGACAGTACATCTGTTGTAAAATGTGACTGTTGTGGGCGGGATAGCTACTTTAACTTTACCATACAGTACATCTGTTGTAAAATGTGGCTAGTGTTTGTTGGCGGGATAGATACTTTAACTTTACCATACAGTACATCTGTTGTAAAATGTGGCTGTTGTTGGCGGGATAGATACTTTAACTTTACCATACAGTACATCTGTTGTAAAATGTGGGTGTTGTTGGCCTGATAGCTACTTTAACTTTACCATACAGTACATATGTTGCAAAATGTGGCTGTTGTTGGCGGGATAGCTGCTTTAACTTTACCATACAGTACATCTGTTGTAAAATGTGGCTGTTGTTTGCGGGATAGCTCCTTTAAATTTACCATACAATACATATGTTGTAAAATGTGTCTGTTGTTGGCGGGATAGCTACTTTAACTTTACCATACAGTACATATGTTGTAAAATGTGGCTGTTGTTGGCGGGATAGGTACTTTAACTTTACCATACTGTACATCTGTTGTAAAATGTGGCTAGCGTTGGCGGGATAGTTACTTTAACTTTACCATACAGAACATCTGTTGTAAAATGCGGCTGTTGTTGGCGGGATAGCTACTTTAACTTTACCATACAGTCCATCTGTTGTAAAATGTGGCTGTTGTTGGCGGGATAGCTACTTTAACTTTACCATACTGTACATCTGTTGTAAAATTTGGCTAGCGTTGGCGGGATAGTTACTTTAACTTTACCATACTGTACATCTGTTGTAAAATTTGGCTAGCGTTGGCGGGATAGTTACTTTAACTTTACCATACAGTCCATCTGTTGTAAAATGTGGCTGTTGTTGGCGGGATAGCTACTTTAACTTTACCATACTGTACATCTGTTGTAAAATTTGGCTAGCGTTGGCGGGATAGTTACTTTAACTTTACCATACTGTACATCTGTTGTAAAATGTGGCTGTTGTTGGCGGGATAGCTACTTTAACTTTACCATACAGTACATCTGTTGTAAAATGTGGCTGTTGTTGGCGGGATAGCTACTTTAACTTTACCATACAGTACATCTGTTGTAAAATGTGGCTGTTGTTGGCGGGATAGCTACTTTAACTTTACCATACTGTACATCTGTTGTAAAATGTGGCTGTTGTTGGCGGGATAGCTACTTTGACTTTACCATACAATACATCTGTTGTAAAATGTGGCTGGTGTTGGCGGGAAAGCTACTTTAACTTTACCATACAGTACATCTGTTGTAAAATGTGGCTGTTGTTGGCGGGATAGCTACTTAACTTTACCATACAGTACATCTGTTGTAAAATGTGGCTGTTGTTGGCGGGATAGCTACTATGACTTTACCATACAGTACATCTGTTGTAAAATGTGGCTGGTGTTTGTTGGCGGGATAGCTACTTTGACTTTACCATACAGTACATCTGTTGTAAAATGTGGCTGTTGTTGGTGGGATAGCTACTTTAACTGTACCATACGGTACATCTGTTGTAAAATGTGGCTGTTGTTGGCGGGATAGTGACTTTAACTTTAATATACAGCACATATGTTGTAAAATGTGGCTGTTGTTGGCGGGATAGTTACTTTAACTTTACCATACAGTACATCTGTTGAAAAATGTGGCTGTTGTTGGCGGGATAGCTACTTTAACTTTACCATACAGTACATCTCTTGTAAAATGTGGCTGTTGTTGGCGGGATAGCAACTTTAACTTTACCATACTGTACATATGTTTTAAATGTGGCTGTTGTTGGCGGGATAGTTACTTTAACTTTACCATACAGTACATCTGTTGTAAAATATGGTTGTTGTTGGCGGGATACCTACTTTAACTTTACCATACAGTACATCTGTTGTAAAATGTGGTTGTTGTTGGCGGGAACGCTACTTTAACTTTACCATACAGTACATCTGTTGTAAAATGTGGCTGTTGTTGGCGGGACAGCAACTTTAACTTTACCATACAGTACATCTGTTGTAAAATGTGGCTGTTGTTGGCGGGATAGCTACTTTAACTTTACCATAGAGTACATCTGTTGTAAAATGTGGCTGTAGTTGGCGGGATAGCTACTTCAACTTTACCATACAGTACATCTGTTGTAAAATGTGACTGTTGTTGGCGGGATAGCTACTTTAACTTTACCATACAGTACATCTCTTGTAAAATGTGGCTGTTGTTGGCGGGATAGCAACTTTAACTTTACCATACTGTACATATGTTTTAAATGTGGCTGTTGTTGGCGGGATAGTTACTTTAACTTTACCATACAGTACATCTGTTGTAAAATATGGTTGTTGTTGGCGGGATACCTACTTTAACTTTACCATACAGTACATCTGTTGTAAAATGTGGTTGTTGTTGGCGGGAACGCTACTTTAACTTTACCATACAGTACATCTGTTGTAAAATGTGGCTGTTGTTGGCGGGACAGCAACTTTAACTTTACCATACAGTACATCTGTTGTAAAATGTGGCTGTTGTTGGCGGGATAGCTACTTTAACTTTACCATACAGTACATCTGTTGTAAAATGTGGCTGTTGTTGGCGGGATAGCTACTTTAACTTTACCATACAGTACATCTGTTGTAAAATGTGGCTGCTGTTCGAGGGATAGCTACTTCAACTTTACCTGACAGTACATCTGTTGTAAAATGTGACTGTTGTTGGCGGGATAGCTACTTTAACTTTACCATACAGTACATCTGTTGTAAAATGTGGCTAGTGTTTGTTGGCGGGATATATACTTTAACTTTACCATACAGTACATCTGTTGTAAAATGTGGCTGTTGTTTGCGGGATAGATACTTTAACTTTACCATACAGTACATCTGTTGTAAAATGTGGGTGTTGTTGGCCTGATAGCTACTTTAACTTTACCATACAGTACATATGTTGCAAAATGTGGCTGTTGTTGGCGGGATAGCTGCTTTAACTTTACCATACAGTACATCTGTTGTAAAATGTGGCTGTTGTTTGCGTGATAGCTACTTTAAATTTACCATACAATACATATGTTGTAAAATGTGGCTGTTGTTGGCGGGATAGCTACTTTAACTTTACCATACAGTACATATGTTGTAAAATGTGGCTGTTGTTGGCGGGATAGGTACTTTAACTTTACCATACTGTACATCTGTTGTAAAATGTGGCTGTTGTTGGCGGGATAGCTACTTTAAATTTACCATACAGTACATCTGTTGTAAAATGTGGCTGTTGTTGGCGGGATAGCTACTTCATCTTTACCATACATTACATCTGTTGTAAAATGTGGCTGTTGTTGGCGGGATAGCTACTATGACTTTACCAAACAGTACATCTGTTGTAAAATGTGACTGTTGTTGGCGGGATAGGTACTTTAACTTTACCATACAGTACATCTGTTGTAAAATTGGTTGTTGTTGGCGGGATAGCTACTTTAACTTTACCATACTGTACATCTGTTATAAAATGTGGCTGGTGTTTGTTGGCGGGATAGATACTTTAACTTTACCATACAGTATATCTGTTGTAAAATGTGGCTGTTGTTGGCGGGATAGCTACTTTAACTTTACCATACTGTACATCTGTTGTAAAATGTGGCTGTTGTTGGCGGGATAGCTACTTTAACTTTACCATACAGTACATCTGTTGTAAAATGTGGCTGTTGTTGGCGGGATAGATACTTTAACTTTACCGTACAGTACATCTGTTGTAAAATGTGGCTGTTGTTGGCGGGATAGCTACTTTAACTTTATCATACAGTACATCTGTTGCAAAATGTGGCTGTTGTTGGCGGGATAGCTACTTTAACTTTAACATACTGTACATCTGTTGTAAAATGTGGCTGTTGTTGGCGGGATAGCTACTTTAACTTTACCATACAGTACATCTGTTGTAAAATGTGGCTGTTGTTGGCGGGATAGCTACTTTAACTTTACCATATTGTACATCTGTTGTAAAATGTGGCTGGTGTTTGTTGGCGGGATAGCTACTTTGACTTTACCATACAGTACATCTGTTGTAAAATGTGGCTGTTGTTGGCGGGATAGCTACTTTAACTGTACCATACTGTACATCTGTTGTAAAATGTGGCTGTTGTTGGCGGGATAGCTACTTTAACTTTACCATACAGTACATCTGTTGTAAAATATGGCTGTTGTTGGCGGGATAGCTACTTTAACTTTACCACACAGTACATATGTTGTAAAATGTGGCTGTTGTTGGCGGGATAGCTACTTTAACTTTACCATACAGTACATATTTTGTAAAATTTGGCTGTTGTTGGCGGGATAGTTACTTTAACTTTACCATACAGTACATATGTTGTAAAATGTGGCTGTTGTTGGCGGGATAGCTACTATAATTTTACCATACAGTACATCTGTTGTAAAATGTGGCTGTTGTTGGCGGGATAGCTACTTTAACTTTACCATACAGTACATATTTTGTAAAATTTGGCTGTTGTTGGCGGGATAGTTACTTTAACTTTACCATACAGTACATATATTGTAAAATGTGGCTGTTGTCGGCGGGATAGTGACTTTAAATTTAACATACAGAACATATGTTGTAAAATGTGGCTGTTGTTGGCGGGATAGTTACTTTAACTTTACCATACAGTACATCTGTTGAAAAATGTGGCTGTTGTTGGCGGGATAGCAACTTTAACTTTACCATACAGTACATCTCTTGTAAAATGTGGCTGTTGTTGGCGGGATAGCAACTTTAACTTTACCATACTGTACATATGTTTAAAATGTGGCTGTTGTTGGCGGGATAGTTACTTTAACTTTACCATACAGTACATCTGTTGTAAAATGTGGCTGTTGTTGGCGGGATACCTACTTTAACTTTACCATACATTACATCTGTTGTAAAATGTGGTTGTTGTTGGCGGGAACGCTACTTTAACTTTACCATACAGTACATCTGATGTAAAATGTGGCTGTTGTTGGCGGGATAGCAACTTTAACTTTACCATACAGTACATCTGTTGTAAAATGTGGCTGTTGTTGGCGGGATAGCTACTTTAACTTTACCATACAGTACATCTGTTGTAAAATGTGGCTGTTGTTGGAGGGATAGCTACTTCAACTTTACCATACAGTACATCTGTTGTAAAATGTGGCTGGTGTTTGTTGGCGGGATAGCTACTTTAACTTTACCATACAGTACATCTGTTGTAAAATTTGGCTGTTGTTGGCGGGATAGGTACTTTAACTTTACCATACTGTACATCTGTTGTAAAAAGTGACTGTTGTTGGCGGGATAGATACTTTAACTTTACCATACAATAAATATGTTGTAAATTGTGGCTGTTGTTTGCGGGATAGATTCTTTAACTTTACCATACTGTACATATGTTTAAAATGTGGCTGTTGTTGGCGGGATAGCTACTTTAACTTTACCATACTGTACATCTGTTGTAAAATGTGGCTGTTGTTGGCGGGATAGTTACTTCAACTTTACCATACTGTACATCTGTTGTAAAATGTGGTTGTTGTTGGCGGGATAGATACTTTAACTTTACCATACAGTACATCTGTTGTAAAATGTGAATGTTGTTGGCGGCTAGGTACTTTAACTTTACCATACAATACATATGTTGTAAAATGTGACTGTTGTTGGCGGGATAGCTACTTTAACTTTACCATAGAGTACATCTGTTGTAAAATGTGGCTGTTGTTGGCGGGATAGATACTTTAACTTTACCATACAGTACATCTCTTGTAAAATGTGGGTGTTGTTGGCCTGATAGCTACTTTAACTTTACCATACAGTACATCTGTTGTAAAATGTGTCTGTTGTTTGCGGGATAGCTACTTTAAATTTACCATACAATACATATGTTGTAAAATGTGGCTGTTGTTGGCGGGATAGCTACTTTAACTTTACCATAGAGTACATATGTTGTAAAATGTGACTGTTGTTGGCGGGATAGCTACTTTAACTTTACCATACAATACATATGTTGTAAAATGTGGCTGTTGTTGGCGGGATAGCTACTTTAACTTTACCATACTGTACATCTGTTGTAAAATGTGGCTAGCGTTGGCGGGATAGTTACTTTAACTTTACCATACTGTACATCTGTTGTAAAATGTGGCTGTTGTTGGCGGGATAGCTACTATAATTTTACCATACAGTACATCTGTTGTAAAATGTGGCTGTTGTTGGCGGGATAGCTACTTTAACTTTACCATAGAGTACATATTTTGTAAAATTTGGCTGTTGTTGGCGGGATAGTTACTTTAACTTTACATACAGTACATATATTGTAAAATGTGGCTGTTGTTGGCGGGATAGTGACTTTAAATTTAACATACAGCACATATGTTGTAAAATGTGGCTAGCGTTGGCGGGATAGTTACTTTAACTTTACCATAATGTACATCTGTTGTAAAATGTGGCTGTTGTTGGCGGGATAGCTACTATAATTTTACCATACAGTACATCTGTTGTAAATGTGGCTGTTGTTGGCGGGATAGCTACTTTAACTTTACCATACAGTACATATTTTGTAAAATTTGGCTGTTGTTGGCGGGATAGTTACTTTAACTTTACCATACAGTACATATATTGTAAAATGTGGCTGTTGTTGGCGGGATAGTGACTTTAAATTTAACATACAGCACATATGTTGTAAAATGTGGCTGTTGTTTGCGGGATAGTTACTTTAACTTTACCATACAGTACATCTGTTGAAAAATGTGGCTGTTGTTGGCGGGATAGCAACTTTAACTTTACCATACAGTACATCTCTTGTAAAATGTGGCTGTTGTTGGCGGGATAGCAACTTTAACTTTACCATACTGTACATATGTATAAAATGTGGCTGTTGTTGGCGGGATAGTTACTTTAACTGTACCATACAGTACATCGGTTGTAAAATGTGGCTGTTGTTGGCGGGATACCTACTTTAACTTTACCATACAGTACATCTGTTGTAAAATGTGGTTGTTGTTGGCGGGAACGCTACTTTAACTTTACCATACAGTACATCTGTTGTAAAATGTGGCTGTTGTTGGCGGGATAGCAACTTTAACTTTACCATACAGTACATCTGTTGTAAAATGTGGCTGTTGTTGGCGGGATAGCTACTTTAACTTTACCATACAGTACATCTGTTGTAAAATGTGGCTGTTGTTGGAGGGATAGCTACTTCAACTTTACCATACAGTACATATGTTGTAAAATGTGGCTGGTGTTTGTTGGCGGGATAGCTACTTTAACTTTACCATACAGTACATCTGTTGTAAAATGTGGCTGTTGTTGGCGGGATAGGTACTTTAACTTTACCATACTGTACATCTGTTGTAAAAAGTGACTGTTGTTGGCGGATAGATACTTTAACTTTACCATACTGTACATCTGTTGTAAAATGTGACTGTTGTTGGCGGGATAGCTACTTTAACTTTACCATACAGTACATCTGTTGTAAAATGTGGCTGTTGTTGGCGGATAGCTACGTTAACTTTACCATACAGTACATTCTGGTTTAACATGTTGCTGTTGTTGGCGGGATAGCTACTTTAACTTTACAATACTGTACATCTGTTGTAAAATGTGGCTGTTACTGGCGGGATAGCTACTTTAACTTTACCATACTGTACATCTGTTGTAAAATGTGACTGTTGTTGGCGGGATAGCTACTTTAACTTTACCATACAGTACATATGTTGTAAAATGTGGCTGGTGTTGGCGGGATAGCTACTTTAACTTTACCATACTGTACATCTGTTGTAAAATGTGGCTGTTGTTGGCGGGATAGCTACTTTAACTTTACCATACAGTACATCTGTTGTAAAATGTGACTGTTGTTGGCGGGATAGCTACTTTAACTTTACCATACAGTACATCTGTTGTAAAATGCGGCTGTTGTTGGCGGAAAGCTACTATACAGTACATCTGTGGTAAAATGTGGCTGTTGTTGGCGGGATAGCTACTTCAATTTTACCATATAATACATCTGTTGTAAAATGTGGCTGTTGTTGGCGGGATAGCTACTTTAACTTTACCATACAGTCCATCTGTTGTAAAATGTGGCTGTTGTTGGCGGGATAGCTACTTCAACTTTACCATACTGTACATCTGTTGTTAAATGTGGCTGTTGTTGGCGGGATAGCTACTTTAACTTTACCATACTGTACATCTGTTGTAAAATTTGACTGTTGTTGGCGGTATAGCTACTTTAACTTTACCATACTGTACATCTGTTGTAAATGTGGCTGTTGTTGGCGGGATAGCTACTTTGACTTTACCATACAATACATCTGTTGTAAAATGTGGCTGGTGTTGGCGGGAAAGCTACTTTAACTTTACCATACAGTACATCTGTTGTAAAATGTGGCTGTTGTTGGCGGGATAGCTACTTCAATTTTACCATACAGTACATCTGTTGTAAAATGTGGCTGTTGTTGGCGGGATAGCTACTTTAACTGCACCATACGGTACATCTGTTGTAAAATGTGGCTGTTGTTGGCGGGATAGTGACTTTAACTTTAACATACAGCACATATGTTGTAAAATGTGGCTGTTGTTGGCGGGATAGTTACTTTAACTTTACCATACAGTACATCTGTTGAAAAATGTGGCTGTTGTTGGCGGGATAGCTACTTTAACTTTACCATACAGTACATCTCTTGTAAAATGTGGCTGTTGTTGGCGGGATAGCAACTTTAACTTTACCATACTGTACATATGTTTAAAATGTGGCTGTTGTTGGCGGGATAGTTACTTTAACTTTACCATACAGTACATCTGTTGTAAAATGTGGTTGTTGTTGGCGGGATACCTAATTTAACTTTACCATACAGTACATCTGTTGTAAAATGTGGTTGCTTGTTGGCGGGAACGCTACTTTAACTTTACCATACAGTACATCTGTTGTAAAATGTGGCTGTTGTTGGCGGGACAGCAACTTTAACTTTACCATACAGTACATCTGTTGTAAAATGTGGCTGTTGTTGGCGGGATAGCTACTTTAACTTTACCATACAGTACATCTGTTGTAAAATGTGGCTTTTGTTGGCGGGATAGCTACTTCAACTTTACCATACAGTACATCTGTTGTAAAATGTGACTGTTGTTGGCGGGATAGCTACCTTAACTTTACCATACAGTACATCTGTTGTAAAATGTGGCTGGTGTTTGTTGGCGGGATAGCTACTTTAACTTTACCATACAGTACATCTGTTGTAAAATGTGGCTGTTGTTGGCGGGATAGCTACTTTAACTTTACCATACAGTACATCTGTTGTAAAATGTGGCTGCTGTTGGAGGGATAGCTACTTCAACTTTACCAGACAGAACATCTGTTGTAAAATGTGACTGTTGTTGACGGGATAGCTACTTTAACTTTACCATACAGTACATCTGTTGTAAAATGTGGCTAGTGTTTGTTGGCGGGATAGATACTTTAACTTTACCATACAGTACATCTGTTGTAAAATGTGGCTGTTGTTGGCGGGATAGATACTTTAACTTTACCATACAGTACATCTGTTGTAAAATGTGGGTGTTGTTGGCCTGATAGCTACTTTAACTTTACCATACAGTACATATGTTGCAAAATGTGGCTGTTGTTGGCGGGATAGCTGCTTTAACTTTACCATACAGTACATCTGTTGTAAAATGTGGCTGTTGTTTGCGGGATAGCTACTTTAAATTTACCATACAATACATATGTTGTAAAATGTGGCTGTTGTTGGCGGGTTAGCTACTTTAACTTTACCATACAGTACATTTGTTGTAAAATGTGGCTGTTGTTGGCGGGATAGCTGCTTTAACTTTACCATACAGTACATCTGTTGTAAAATGTGGCTGTTGTTGGCGGGATAGCTGCTTTAACTTTTACCATACAGTACATCTGTTGTAAAATGTGGCTGTTGTTGGCGGGATAGCTACTTTAACTTTACCATACTGTACATCTGTTGTAAAATGTGGCTGTTGTTGGCGGGATAGCTACTTTAACTTTACCATACAGTACATCTGTTGTAAAATGTGGCTGTTGTTGGCGGGATAGCTATTTTAACTTTACCTTTCTGTACATCTGTTGTAAAATGTGGCTGTTGTTGGTGGGATAGCTACTTTAACTTTACCATACAGTACATCTGTTGTAAAATGTGGCTGTGGTTGGCGGGATAGCTACTTCATCTTTACCATACAGTACATCTGTTGTAAAATGTGGCTGTTGTTGACGGGATAGCTACTATGACTTTACCAAACAGTACATCTGTTGTAAAATGTGACTGTTGTTGGCGGGATAGGTACTTTAACTTTACCATACTGTACATCTGTTGTAAAATTGGCTGTTGTTGGCGGGATAGCTACTTTAACTTTACCATACAGTACATCTGTTGTAAAATGTGGCTGTTGTTGGCGGGATAGCTACTTCAACTTTACCATACAGTACATCTGTTGTAAAATGTGACTGTTGTTGGCGGGATAGCTACTTTAACTTTACCATACAGTACATCTGTTGTAAAATGTGGCTGGTGTTTGTTGGCGGGATAGCTACTTTAACTTTACCATACAGTACATCTGTTGTAAAATGTGGCTGTTGTTGGCGGGATAGCTACTTTAACTTTACCATACAGTACATCTGTTGTAAAATGTGGCTGCTGTTGGAGGGATAGCTACTTCAACTTTACCAGACAGTACATCTGTTGTAAAATGTGGCTGCTGTTGGAGGGATAGCTACTTTAACTTTACCAGACAGTACATCTGTTGTAAAATGTGGCTGCTGTTGGAGGGATAGCTACTTTAACTTTACCATACAGTACATCTGTTGTAAAATGTGGCTGTTGTTGGTGGGATAGCTACTTTAACTTTACCATACAGTACATCTGTTGTAAAATGTGGCTAGTGTTTGTTGGCGGGATAGATACTTTAACTTTACCATACAGTACATCTGTTGTAAAATGTGGCTGTTGTTGGCGGGATAGCTACTTTAACTTTACCATACTGTACATATGTTGTAAAATGTGGCTGTTGTTGACGGGATAGCTACTTTAACTTTACCATACAGTACATCTGTTGTAAAATGTGGCTAGTGTTTGTTGGCGGGATAGATACTTTAACTTTACCATACAGTACATCTGTTGTAAAATGTGGCTGTTGTTGGCGGGATAGATACTTTAACTTTACCATACAGTACATCTGTTGTAAAATGTGGGTGTTGTTGGCCTGATAGCTACTTTAACTTTACCATACAGTACATATGTTGCAAAATGTGGCTGTTGTTGGCGGGATAGCTGCTTTAACTTTACCATACAGTACATCTGTTGTAAAATGTGGCTGTTGTTTGCGGGATAGCTACTTTAAATTTACCATACAATACATATGTTGTAAAATGTGGCTGTTGTTGGCGGGATAGCTACTTTAACTTTACCATACAGTACATATGTTGTAAAATGTGGCTGTTGTTGGAGGGATAGGTACTTTAACTTTACCATACTGTACATCTGTTGTAAAAGGTGGCTAGTGTTGGCGGGATAGTTACTTTAACTTTACCATACAGTACATCTGTTGTAAAATGTGGCTGTTGTGTGCGGGATAGCTACTTTAACTTTACCATACAGTACATTTGTTGTAAAATGTGGCTGTTGTTGGCGGGATAGCTGCTTTAACTTTACCATACAGTACATCTGTTGTAAAATGTGGCTGTTGTTGGCGGATAGCTGCTTTAACTTTACCATACAGTACATCTGTTGTAAAATGTGGCTGTTGTTGGCGGGATAGCTACTTTAACTTTACCATACTGTACATCTGTTGTAAAATGTGGCTGTTGTTGGCGGGATAGCTACTTCATCTTACCATACAGTACATCTGTTGTAAAATGTGGCTGTTGTTGGCGGGATAGCTACTATGACTTTACCATACAGTACATCTGTTGTAAAATGTGGCTGTTGTTGGCGGGATAGATACTTTAACTTTACCGTACAGTACATCTGTTGTAAAATGTGGCTGTTGTTGGCGGGATAGCTACTTTAACTTTATCATACAGTACATCTGTTGCAAAATGTGGCTGTTGTTGGCGGGATAGCTACTTTAACTTTACCATACTGTACATCTGTTGTAAAATGTGGCTAGCGTTGGCGGGATAGCTACTTTAACTTTACCATACAGTACATCTGTTGTAAAATGTGGCTGTTGTTGGCGGGATAGCTACTTTAACTTTACCATACAGTACATCTGTTGTAAAATGTGGCTGTTGTTGGCGGGATAGCTACTTTAACTTTACCATACTGTACATCTGTTGTAAAATGTGGCTGGTGTTTGTTGGCGGGATAGCTACTTTGACTTTACCATACAGTACATCTGTTGTAAAATGTGGCTGTTGTTGGCGGGATAGCTACTTTAACTGTACCATACTGTACATCTGTTGTAAAATGTGGCTGTTGTTGGCGGATAGCTACTTTAACTTTACCATACAGTACATCTGTTGTAAAATATGGCTGTTGTTGGCGGGATAGCTACTTTAACTTTACCACACAGTACATATGTTGTAAAATGTGGCTGTTGTTGGCGGGATAGCTACTTTAACTTTACCATACAGTACATATTTTGTAAAATTTGGCTGTTGTTGGCGGGATAGTTACTTTAACTTTACCATACAGTACATATGTTGTAAAATGTGGCTGTTGTTGGCGGGATAGTTACTTTAACTTTACCATACAGTACATATGTTGTAAAATGTGGCTGTTGTTGGCGGGATAGTTACTTTAACTTTACCATACAGTACATATGTTGTAAAATGTGGCTGTTGTTGGCGGGATAGCTACTTTAACTTTACCATACAGTACATATTTTGTAAAATTTGGCTGTTGTTGGCGGGATAGTTACTTTAACTTTACCATACAGTACATCTGTTGTAAAATGTGGCTGTTGTTGGCGGGATAGCTACTTTAACTTTACCATACTGTACATCTGTTGTAAAATGTGGCTGGTGTTTGTTGGCGGGATAGCTACTTTGACTTTACCATACAGTACATCTGTTGTAAAATGTGGCTGTTGTTGGCGGATAGCTACTTTAACTGTACCATACTGTACATCTGTTGTAAAATGTGGCTGTTGTTGGCGGGATAGCTACTTTAACTTTACCATACAGTACATCTGTTGTAAAATATGGCTGTTGTTGGCGGGATAGCTACTTTAACTTTACCACACAGTACATATGTTGTAAAATGTGGCTGTTGTTGGCGGGATAGCTACTCTAACTTTACCATACAGTACATATTTTGTAAAATTTGGCTGTTGTTGGCGGATAGTTAGTTTAACTTTACCATACAGTACATATGTTGTAAAATGTGGCTGTTGTTGGAGGGATAGCTACTATAATTTTACCATACAGTACATCTGTTGTAAAATGTGGCTGTTGTTGGCGGGATAGCTACTTTAACTTTACCATACAGTACATATTTTGTAAAATTTGGCTGTTGTTGGCGGGATAGTTACTTTAACTTTACCATACAGTACATATATTGTAAAATGTGGCTGTTGTTTGCGGGATAGTGACTTTAAATTTAACATACAGAACATATGTTGTAAAATGTGGCTGTTGTTGGCGGGATAGTTACTTTAACTTTACCATACAATACATCCTGTTGAAAAATGTGGCTGTTGTTGGCGGGATAGCAACTTTAACTTTACCATATAGTACATCTCTTGTAAAATGTGGCTGTTGTTGGCGGGATAGCAACTTTAACTTTACCATACTGTACATATGTTTAAAATGTGGCTGTTGTTGGCGGGATAGTTACTTTAACTTTACCATACAGTACATCTGTTGTAAAATGTGGCTGTTGTTGGCGGGATACCTACTTTAACTTTACCATAAAGTACATCTGTTGTAAAATGTGGTTGTTGTTGGCGGGAACGCTACTTTAACTTTACCATACAGTACATCTGTTGTAAAATGTGGCTGTTGTTGGCGGGATAGCAACTTTAACTTTACCATACAGTACATCTGTTGTAAAATGTGGCTGTTGTTGGCGGGATAGCTACTTTAACTTTACCATACAGTACATCTGTTGTAAAATGTGGCTGTTGTTGGAGGGATAGCTACTTCAACTTTACCATACAGTACATCTGTTGTAAAATGTGGCTGGTGTTTGTTGGCGGGATAGCTACTTTTACTTTACCATACAGTACATCTGTTGTAAAATTTGGCTGTTGTTGGCGGGATAGGTACTTTAACTTTACCATACTGTACATCTGTTGTAAAAAGTGACTGTTGTTGGCGGGATAGATACTTTAACTTTACCATACAATAAATATGTTGTAAATTGTGGCTGTTGTTTGCGGGATAGATTCTTTAACTTTACCATACTGTACATATGTTTAAAATGTGGCTGTTGTTGGCGGGATAGCTACTTTAACTTTACCATACTGTACATCTGTTGTAAAATGTGGCTGTTGTTGGCGGGATAGTTACTTCAACTTTACCATACTGTACATCTGTTGTAAAATGTGGTTGTTGTTGGCGGGATAGATACTTTAACTTTACCATACAGTACATCTGTTGTAAAATGTGGCTGGTGTTGGCGGCTAGGTACTTTAACTTTACCATACAATACATATGTTGTAAAATGTGACTGTTGTTGGCGCCGGATAGCTACTTTAACTTTACCATAGAGTACATCTGTTGTAAAATGTGGCTGTTGTTGGCGGGATAGATACTTTAACTTTACCATACAGTACATCTCTTGTAAAATGTGGGTGTTGTTGGCCTGATAGCTACTTTAACTTTACCATACAGTACATCTGTTGTAAAATGTGTCTCTTGTTTGCGGGATAGCTACTTTAAATTTACCATACAATACATATGTTGTAAAATGTGGCTGTTGTTGGCGGGATAGCTACTTTAACTTTACCATAGAGTACATATGTTGTAAAATGTGACTGTTGTTGGCGGGATAGCTACTTTAACTTTACCATACAATACATATGTTGTAAAATGTGGCTGTTGTTGGCGGGATAGCTACTTTAACTTTACCATACTGTACATCTGTTGTAAAATGTGGCTAGCGTTGGCGGGATAGTTACTTTAACTTTACCATACTGTACATCTGTTGTAAAATGTGGCTGTTGTTGGCGGGATAGCTACTATAATTTTACCATACAGTACATCTGTTGTAAAATGTGGCTGTTGTTGGCGGGATAGCTACTTTAACTTTACCATAGAGTACATATTTTGTAAAATTTGGCTGTTGTTGGCGGGATAGTTACTTTAACTTTACCATACAGTACATATATTGTAAAATGTGGCTAGCGTTGGCGGGATAGTTACTTTAACTTTACCATACTGTACATCTGTTGTAAAATGTGGCTGTTGTTGGCGGGATAGCTACTATAATTTTACCATACAGTACATCTGTTGTAAAATGTGGCTGTTGTTGGCGGGATAGCTACTTTAACTTTACCATAGAGTACATATTTTGTAAAATTTGGCTGTTGTTGGCGGGATAGTTACTTTAACTTTACCATACAGTACATATATTGTAAAATGTGGCTGTTGTTGGCGGGATAGCTACTTTAACTTTACCATACTGTACATCTGTTGTAAAATGTGGCTAGCGTTGGCGGGATAGTTACTTTAACTTTACCATACTGTACATCTGTTGTAAAATGTGGCTGTTGTTGGCGGGATAGCTACTATAATTTTACCATACAGTACATCTGTTGTAAAATGTGGCTGTTGTTGGCGGGATAGCTACTTTAACTTTACCATAGAGTACATATTTTGTAAAATTTGGCTGTTGTTGGCGGGATAGTTACTTTAACTTTACCATACAGTACATATATTGTAAAATGTGGCTGTTGTTGGCGGGATAGTGACTTTAAATTTAACATACAGCACATATGTTGTAAAATGTGGCTAGCGTTGGCGGGATAGTTACTTTAACTTTACCATAATGTACATCTGTTGTAAAATGTGGCTGTTGTTGGCGGGATAGCTACTATAATTTTACCATACAGTACATCTGTTGTAAAATGTGGCTGTTGTTGGCGGGATAGTGACTTTAAATTTAACATACAGCACATATGTTGTAAAATGTGGCTGTTGTTGGCGGGATAGTTACTTTAACTTTACCATACAGTACATCTGTTGAAAAATGTGGCTGTTGTTGGCGGGATAGCAACTTTAACTTTACCATACAGTACATCTCTTGTAAAATGTGGCTGTTGTTGGCGGGATAGCAACTTTAACTTTACCATACTGTACATATGTATAAAATGTGGCTGTTGTTGGCGGGATAGTTACTTTAACTGTACCATACAGTACATCGGTTGTAAAATGTGGCTGTTGTTGGCGGGATACCTACTTTAACTTTACCATACAGTACATCTGTTGTAAAATGTGGTTGTTGTTGGCGGGAACGC
Organism: Cyrtodaria siliqua; assembly: GCA_037043455.1. Classification (NCBI taxonomy): domain Eukaryota; kingdom Metazoa; phylum Mollusca; class Bivalvia; order Adapedonta; family Hiatellidae; genus Cyrtodaria; species Cyrtodaria siliqua. The sequence goes on from JAWPHD010012557.1 coordinate 43,170, forward strand.
TACTTTAACTTTACCATACAGTACATCTGTTGTAAAATGTGGCTGTTGTTGGCGGGATAGCAACTTTAACTTTACCATACAGTACATCTGTTGTAAAATGTGGCTGTTGTTGGCGGGATAGCTACTTTAACTTTACCATACAGTACATCTGTTGTAAAATGTGGCTGTTGTTGGAGGGATAGCTACTTCAACTTTACCATACAGTACATATGTTGTAAAATGTGGCTGGTGTTTGTTGGCGGGATAGCTACTTTAACTTTACCATACAGTACATCTGTTGTAAAATGTGGCTGTTGTTGGCGGGATAGGTACTTTAACTTTACCATACTGTACATCTGTTGTAAAAAGTGACTGTTGTTGGCGGGATAGATACTTTAACTTTACCATACTGTACATCTGTTGTAAAATGTGACTGTTGTTGGCGGGATAGCTACTTTAACTTTACCATACAGTACATCTGTTGTAAAATGTGGCTGTTGTTGGCGGGATAGCTACGTTAACTTTACCATACAGTACATCTGGTTTAACATGTTGCTGTTGTTGGCGGGATAGCTACTTTAACTTTACAATACTGTACATCTGTTGTAAAATGTGGCTGTTACTGGCGGGATAGCTACTTTAACTTTACCATACTGTACATCTGTTGTAAAATGTGACTGTTGTTGGCGGGATAGCTACTTTAACTTTACCATACTGTACATCTGTTGTAAAATGTGACTGTTGTTGGCGGGATAGCTACTTTAACTTTACAATACTGTACATCTGTTGTAAAATGTGGCTGTTACTGGCGGGATTGCTGCTTTAACTTTACCATACTGTACATCTGTTGTAAAATGTGACTGTTGTTGGCGGGATAGCTACTTTAACTTTACCATACAGTACATATGTTGTAAAATGTGGCTGGTGTTGGCGGGATAGCTACTTTAACTTTACCATACTGTACATCTGTTGTAAAATGTGGCTGTTGTTGGCGGGATAGCTACTTTAACTTTACCATACAGTACATATGTTGTAAAATGCGGCTGTTGTTGGCGGAAAGCTACTATACAGTACATCTGTGGTAAAATGTGGCTGTTGTTGGCGGGATAGCTACTTCAATTTTACCATATAGTACATCTGTTGTAAAATGTGGCTGTTGTTGGCGGGATAGCTACTTTAACTTTACCATACAGTCCATCTGTTGTAAAATGTGGCTGTTGTTGGCGGGATAGCTACTTCAACTTTACCATACTGTACATCTGTTGTTAAATGTGGCTGTTGTTGGCGGGATAGCTACTTTAACTTTACCATACTGTACATCTGTTGTAAAATTTGACTGTTGTTGGCGGTATAGCTACTTTAACTTTACCATACTGTACATCTGTTGTAAAATGTGGCTGTTGTTGGCGGGATAGCTACTTTGACTTTACCATACAATACATCTATTGTAAAATGTGGCTGGTGTTGGCGGGAAAGCTACTCTAACTTTACCATACAGTACATCTGTTGTAAAATGTGGCTGTTGTTGGCGGGATAGCTACTTCAATTTTACCATACAGTACATCTGTTGTAAAATGTGGCTGTTGTTGGCGGGATAGCTACTTTAACTGCACCATACGGTACATCTGTTGTAAAATGTGGCTGTTGTTGGCGGGATAGTGACTTTAACTTTAACATACAGCACATATGTTGTAAAATGTGGCTGTTGTTGGCGGGATAGTTACTTTAACTTTACCATACAGTACATCTGTTGAAAAATGTGGCTGTTGTTGGCGGGATAGCTACTTTAACTTTACCATACAGTACATCTCTTGTAAAATGTGGCTGTTGTTGGCGGGATAGCAACTTTAACTTTACCATACTGTACATATGTTTAAAATGTGGCTGTTGTTGGCGGGATAGTTACTTTAACTTTACCATACAGTACATCTGTTGTAAAATGTGGTTGTGGTTGGCGGGATACCTAATTTAACTTTACCATACAGTACATCTGTTGTAAAATGTGGTTGTTGTTGGCGGGAACGCTACTTTAACTTTACCATACAGTACATCTGTTGTAAAATGTGGCTGTTGTTGGCGGGACAGCAACTTTAACTTTACCATACAGTACATCTGTTGTAAAATGTGGCTGTTGTTGGCGGGATAGCTACTTTAACTTTACCATACAGTACATCTGTTGTAAAATGTGGCTGTTGTTGGCGGGATAGCTACTTCAACTTTACCATACAGTACATCTGTTGTAAAATGTGACTGTTGTTGGCGGGATAGCTACTTTAACTTTACCATACAGTACATCTGTTGTAAAATGTGGCTGGTGTTTGTTGGCGGGATAGCTACTTTAACTTTACCATACAGTACATCTGTTGTAAAATGTGGCTGTTGTTGGCGGGATAGCTACTTTAACTTTACCATACAGTACATCTGTTGTAAAATGTGGCTGCTGTTGGAGGGATAGCTACTTCAACTTTACCAGACAGTACATCTGTTGTAAAATGTGACTGTTGTTGACGGGATAGCTACTTTAACTTTACCATACAGTACATCTGTTGTAAAATGTGGCTAGTGTTTGTTGGCGGGATAGATACTTTAACTTTACCATACAGTACATCTGTTGTAAAATGTGGCTGTTGTTGGCGGGATAGATACTTTAACTTTACCATACAGTACATCTGTTGTAAAATGTGGGTGTTGTTGGCCTGATAGCTACTTTAACTTTACCATACAGTACATATGTTGCAAAATGTGGCTGTTGTTGGCGGGATAGCTGCTTTAACTTTACCATACAGTACATCTGTTGTAAAATGTGGCTGTTGTTGGCGGGTTAGCTACTTTAACTTTACCATACAGTACATATGTTGTAAAATGTGGCTGTTGTTGGCGGGATAGGTACTTTAACTTTACCATACTGTACATCTGTTGTAAAAGGTGGCTAGTGTTGGCGGGATAGTTACTTTAACTTTACCATACAGTACATCTGTTGTAAAATGTGGCTGTTGTTGGCGGGATAGCTACTTTAACTTTACCATACAGTACATTTGTTGTAAAATGTGGCTGTTGTTGGCGGGATAGCTGCTTTAACTTTACCATACAGTACATCTGTTGTAAAATGTGGCTGTTGTTGGCGGGATAGCTGCTTTAACTTTACCATACAGTACATCTGTTGTAAAATGTGGCTGTTGTTGGCGGGATAGCTACTTTAACTTTACCATACTGTACATCTGTTGTAAAATGTGGCTGTTGTTGGCGGGATAGCTACTTTAACTTTACCATACAGTACATCTGTTGTAAAATTTGACTGTTGTTGGCGGGATAGCTATTTTAACTTTACCTTTCTGTACATCTGTTGTAAAATGTGGCTGTTGTTGGCGGGATAGCTATTTTAACTTTACCTTTCTGTACATCTGTTGTAAAATGTGGCTGTTGTTGGTGGGATAGCTACTTTAACTTTACCATACAGTACATCTGTTGTAAAATGTGGCTGTTGTTGGCGGGATAGCTACTTCATCTTTACCATACAGTACATCTGTTGTAAAATGTGGCTGTTGTTGGCGGGATAGGTACTTTAACTTTACCATACTGTACATCTGTTGTAAAATTGGCTGTTGTTGGCGGGATAGCTACTTTAACTTTACCATACAGTACATCTGTTGTAAAATGTGGCTGTTGTTGGCGGGATAGCTACTTCAACTTTACCATACAGTACATCTGTTGTAAAATGTGACTGTTGTTGGCGGGATAGCTACTTTAACTTTACCATACAGTACATCTGTTGTAAAATGTGGCTGGTGTTTGTTGGCGGGATAGCTACTTTAACTTTACCATACAGTACATCTGTTGTAAAATGTGGCTGTTGTTGGCGGGATAGCTACTTTAACTTTACCATACAGTACATCTGTTGTAAAATGTGGCTGCTGTTGGAGGGATAGCTACTTCAACTTTACCAGACAGTACATCTGTTGTAAAATGTGGCTGTTGTTGGTGGGATAGCTACTTTAACTTTACCATACAGTACATCTGTTGTAAAATGTGGCTGTTGTTGACGGGATAGCTACTTTAACTTTACCATACAGTACATCTGTTGTAAAATGTGGCTAGTGTTTGTTGGCGGGATAGATACTTTAACTTTACCATACAGTACATCTGTTGTAAAATGTGGCTGTTGTTGGCGGGATAGATACTTTAACTTTACCATACAGTACATCTGTTGTAAAATGTGGGTGTTGTTGGCCTGATAGCTACTTTAACTTTACCATACAGTACATATGTTGCAAAATGTGGCTGTTGTTGGCGGGATAGCTGCTTTAACTTTACCATACAGTACATCTGTTGTAAAATGTGGCTGTTGTTTGCGGGATAGCTACTTTAAATTTACCATACAATACATATGTTGTAAAATGTGGCTGTTGTTGGCGGGATAGCTACTTTAACTTTACCATACAGTACATATGTTGTAAAATGTGGCTGTTGTTGGAGGGATAGGTACTTTAACTTTACCATACTGTACATCTGTTGTAAAAGGTGGCTAGTGTTGGCGGGATAGTTACTTTAACTTTACCATACAGTACATCTGTTGTAAAATGTGGCTGTTGTGTGCGGGATAGCTACTTTAACTTTACCATACAGTACATTTGTTGTAAAATGTGGCTGTTGTTGGCGGGATAGCTGCTTTAACTTTACCATACAGTACATCTGTTGTAAAATGTGGCTGTTGTTGGCGGGATAGCTGCTTTAACTTTACCATACAGTACATCTGTTGTAAAATTTGGCTGTTGTTGGCGGGATAGCTACTTTAACTTTACCATACGGTACATCTGTTGTAAAATGTGGCTGTTGTTGGCGGGATAGCTACTTCATCTTTACCATACAGTACATCTGTTGTAAAATGTGGCTGTTGTTGGCGGGATAGCTACTATGACTTTACCAAACAGTACATCTGTTGTAAAATGTGGCTGTTGTTGGTGGGATAGCTACTTTAACTTTACCATACAGTACATCTGTTGTAAGATGTGGCTGTTGTTGGCGGGATAGCTACTTCATCTTTACCATACAGTACATCTGTTGTAAAATGTGGCTGTTGTTGGCGGGATAGCTACTATGACTTTACCAAACAGTACATCTGTTGTAAAATGTGACTGTTGTTGGCGGGATAGGTACTTTATCTTTACCATACTGTACATCTGTTGTAAAATTGGCTGTTGTTGGCGAGATAGCTACTTTAACTTTACCATACTGTACATCTGTTATAAAATGTGGCTGGTGTTTGTTGGCGGGATATATACTTTAACTTTACCATACAGTATATCTGTTGTAAAATGTGGCTGTTGTTGGCGGGATAGCTACTTTAACTTTACCATACAGTACATCTGTTGTAAAATGTGGCTGCTGTTGGAGGGATAGCTACTTCAACTTTACCAGACAGTACATCTGTTGTAAAATGTGACTGTTGTTGGCGGGATAGCTACTTTAACTTTACCATACAGTACATCTGTTGTAAAATGTGGCTAGTGTTTGTTGGCGGGATAGATACTTTAACTTTACCATACAGTACATCTGTTGTAAAATGTGGCTGTTGTTGGCGGGATAGATACTTTAACTTTACCATACAGTACATCTGTTGTAAAATGTGGGTGTTGTTGGCCTGATAGCTATTTTAACTTTACCATACAGTACATATGTTGCAAAATGTGGCTGTTGTTGGCGGGATAGCTGCTTTAACTTTACCATAAAGTACATCTGTTGTAAAATGTGGCTGTTGTTTGCGGGATAGCTACTTTAAATTTACCATACAATACATATGTTGTAAAATGTGGCTGTTGTTGGCGGGATAGCTACTTTAACTTTACCATACAGTACATATGTTGTAAAATGTGGCTGTTGTTGGCGGGATAGGTACTTTAACTTTACCATACTGTACATCTGTTGTAAAATGTGGCTAGCGTTGACGGGATAGTTACTTTAACTTTACCATACTGTACATCTGTTGTAAAATGTGGCTGTTGTTGGCGGGATAGCTACTTTAACTTTACCATACAGTACATTTGTTGTAAAATGTGGCTGTTGTTGGCGGGATAGCTGCTTTAACTTTACCATACAGTACATCTGTTGTAAAATGTGGCTGTTGTTGGCGGGATAGCTGCTTTAACTTTACCATACAGTACATCTGTTGTAAAATGTGGCTGTTGTTGGCGGGATAGCTACTTTAACTTTACCATACTGTACATCTGTTGTAAAATGTGGCTGTTGTTGGCGGGATAGCTACTTTAACTTTACCATACAGTACATCTGTTGTAAAATGTGGCTGTTGTTGGCGGGGTAGCTATTTTAATTTTACCATACTGTACATCTGTTGTAAAATGTGGCTGTTGTTGGTGGGATAGCTACTTTAACTTTACCATACAGTACATCTGTTGTAAAATGTGGCTGTTGTTGGCGGGATAGCTACTTCATCTTTACCATACAGTACATCTGTTGTAAAATGTGGCTGTTGTTGGCGGGATAGCTACTATGACTTTACCAAACAGTACATCTGTTGTAAAATGTGCCTGTTGTTGGCGGGATAGGTACTTTAACTTTACCATACTGTACATCTGTTGTAAAATTGGCTGTTGTTGGCGGGATAGCTACTTTAACTTTACCATACTGTACATCTGTTGAAAAATGTGGCTGTTGTTGGCGGGATAGCAACTTTAACTTTACCATACAGTACATCTCTTGTAAAATGTGGCTGTTGTTGGCGGGATAGTTACTTTAACTTTACCATACAGTACATCTGTTGAAAAATGTGGCTGTTGTTGGCGGGATAGCAACTTTAACTTTACCATACAGTACATCTCTTGTAAAATGTGGCTGTTGTTGGCGGGATAGCAACTTTAACTTTACCATACTGTACATATGTTTAAAATGTGGCTGTTGTTGGCGGGATAGTTACTTTAACTTTACCATACAGTACATCTGTTGTAAAATGTGGCTGTTGTTGGCGGGATACCTACTTTAACTTTACCATACAGTACATCTGTTGTAAAATGTGGTTGTTGTTGGCGGGAACGCTACTTTAACTTTACCATACAGTACATCTGTTGTAAAATGTGGCTGTTGTTGGCGTGATAGCAACTTTAACTTTACCATACAGTACATCTGTTATAAAATGTGGCTGTTGTTGGCGGGATAGCTACTTTAACTTTACCATACAGTACATCTGTTGTAAAATGTGGCTGTTGTTGGAGGGATAGCTATTTCAACTTTACCATACAGTACATCTGTTGTAAAATGTGGCTCGTGTTTGTTGGCGGGATAGCTACTTTAACTTTACCATACAGTACATCTGTTGTAAAATTTGGCTGTTGTTGGCGCGATAGGTACTTTAACTTTACCATACTGTACATCTGTTGTAAAAAGTGACTGTTGTTGGCGGGATAGATACTTTAACTTTACCATACAGTAAATATGTTGTAAAATGTGGCTGTTGTTTGCGGGATAGATTCTTTAACTTTACCATACTGTACATATGTTTAAAATGTGGCTGTTGTTGGCGGGATAGCTACTTTAACTTTACCATACTGTACATCTGTTGTAAAATGTGGCTGTTGTTGGCGGGATAGTTACTTTAACTTTACCATACAGTACATCTGTTGTAAAATGTGGCTGTTGTTGGCGGGATAGTTACTTTAACTTTACCATACTGTACATCTGTTGTAGAATGTGGCTGTTGTTGGCGGGATAGCTACTTTAACTTTACCATACAGTACATCTGTTGTAAAATGTGACTGTTGTTGGCGGGATAGATACTTTAACTTTACCATACAGTACATCTGTTGTAAAATGTGAATGTTGTTGGCGGCTAGGTACTTTAACTTTACCATACAGTACATATGTTGTAAAATGTGACTGTTGTTGGCGGGATAGCTACTTTAACTTTACCATACAGTACATCTGTTGTAAAATGTGGGTGTTGTTGGCCTGATAGCTACTTTAACTTTACCATACAGTACATCTGTTGTAAAATGTGGCTGTTGTTGGCGGGATAGCTACTATAATTTTACCATACAGTACATCTGTTGTAAAATGTGGCTGTTGTTGGCGGGATAGCTACTTTAACTTTACCATACAGTACATATTTTGTAAAATTTGGCTGTTGTTGGCGGGATAGTTACTTTAACTTTACCATACAGTACATATATTGTAAAATGTGGCTGTTGTTGGCGGGATAGTGACTTTAAATTTAACATACAGCACATATGTTGTAAAATGTGGCTAGCGTTGGCGGGATAGTTACTTTAACTTTACCATACTGTACATCTGTTGTAAAATGTGGCTGTTGTTGGCGGGATAGCTACTATAATTTTACCATACAGTACATCTGTTGTAAAATGTGGCTGTTGTTGGCGGGATAGCTACTTTAACTTTACCATACAGTACATATTTTGTAAAATTTGGCTGTTGTTGGCGGGATAGTTACTTTAACTTTACCATACAGTACATATATTGTAAAATGTGGCTGTTGTTGGCGGTATAGTGACTTTAAATTTAACATACAGCACATATGTTGTAAAATGTGGCTGTTGTTGGCGGGATAGTTACTTTAACTTTACCATACAGTACATCTGTTGAAAAATGTGCCTGTTGTTGGCGGGATAGCAACTTTAACTTTACCATACAGTACATCTCTTGTAAAATGTGGCTGTTGTTGGCGGGATAGCAACTTTAACTTTACCATACTGTACATATGTTTAAAATGTGGCTGTTGTTGGCGGGATAGTTACTTTAACTTTACCATACAGTACATCTGTTGTAAAATGTGGCTGTTGTTGGCGGGATACCTACTTTAACTTTACCATACAGTACATCTGTTGTAAAATGTGGTTGTTGTTGGCGGCAACGCTACTTTAACTTTACCATACAGTACATCTGTTGTAAAATGTGGCTGTTGTTGGCGGGATAGCAACTTTAACTTTACCATACAGTACATCTGTTGTAAAATGTGGCTGTTGTTGGCGGGATAGCTACTTTAACTTTACCATACAGTACATCTGTTGTAAAATGTGGCTGTTGTTGGAGGGATAGCTACTTCAACTTTACCATACAGTACATCTGTTGTAAAATGTGGCTGGTGTTTGTTGGCGGGATAGCTACTTTAACTTTACCATACAGTACATCTGTTGTAAAATGTGGCTGTTGTTGGCGGGATAGGTACTTTAACTTTACCATACTGTACATCTGTTGTAAAAAGTGACTGTTGTTGGCGGGATAGATACTTTAACTTTACCATATAGTAAATATGTTGTAAAATGTGGCTGTTGTTTGCGGGATAGATTCTTTAACTTTACCATACAGTACATCTGTTGTAAAATGTGGCTGTTGTTTGCGGGATAGATACTTTAACTTTACCATACAGTACATCTGTTGTAAAATGTGAATGTTGTTGGCGGCTAGGTACTTTAACTTTACCATACAGTACATTTGTTGTAAAATGTGACTGTTGTTGGCGGGATAGCTACTTTAACTTTACCATACAGTACATCTGTTGTAAAATGTGGGTGTTGTTGGCCTGATAGCTACTTTAACTTTACCATACAGTACATCTGTTGTAAAATGTGGCTGTTGTTTGCGGGATAGCTACTTTAAATTTACCATACAATACATATGTTGTAAAATGTGGCTGTTGTTGGCGGGATAGCTACTTTAACTTTACCATACAGTACATATGTTGTAAAATGTGATTGTTGTTGGCGGGATAGCTACTTTAACTTTACCATACAATACATATGTTGTAAAATGTGGCTGTTGTTGGCGGGATAGCTACTTTAACTTTACCATACTGTACATCTGTTGTAAAATGTGGCTAGCGTTGGCGGGATAGTTACTTTAACTTTACCATACAGTACATCTGTTGTAAAATGTGACTGTTGTTGGCGGGATAGCTACTTTAACTTTACCATACTGTACATCTGTTGTAAAATGTGGCTGTTGTTGGCGGGATAGCTACTTTAACTTTACCATACTGTACATCTGTTGTAAAATGTGGCTAGCGTTGGCGGGATAGTTACTTTAACTTTACCATAATGTACATCTGTTGTAAAATGTGGCTGTTGTTGGCGGGATAGCTACTATAATTTTACCATACAGTACATCTGCTGTAAAATGTGGCTGTTGTTGGCGGGATAGCTACTTTAACTTTACCATACAGTACATATTTTGTAAAATTTGGCTGTTGTTGGCGGGATAGTTACTTTAACTTTACCATACAGTACATATATTGTAAAATGTGGCTGTTGTTGGCGGTATAGTGACTTTAAATTTAACATACAGCACATATGTTGTAAAATGTGGCTGTTGTTGGCGGGATAGTTACTTTAACTTTACCATACTGTACATCTGTTGAAAAATGTGGCTGTTGTTGGCGGGATAGCAACTTTAACTTTACCATACAGTACATCTCTTGTAAAATGTGGCTGTTGTTGGCGAGATAGCAACTTTAACTTTACCATACTGTACATATGTTTAAAATGTGGCTGTTGTTGGCGGGATAGTTACTTTAACTTTACCATACAGTACATCTGTTGTAAAATGCGGCTGTTGTTGGCGGGATACCTACTTTAACTTTACCATACAGTACATCTGTTGTAAAATGTGGTTGTTGTTGGCGGGAACGCTACTTTAACTTTACCATACAGTACATCTGTTGTAAAATGTGGCTGTTGTTGGCGGGATAGCAACTTTAACTTTACCATACAGTACATCTGTTGTAAAATGTGGCTGTTGTTGGCGGGATAGCTACTTTAACTTTACCATACAGTACATCTGTTGTAAAATGTGGCTGTTGTTGGAGGGATAGCTACTTCAACTTTACCATACAGTACATCTCTTGTAAAATGTGGCTGTTGTTGGCGGGATAGCAACTTTAACTTTACCGTACTGTACATATGTTTAAAATGTGGCTGTTGTTGGCGGGATAGTTACTTTAACTTTACCATACAGTACATCTGTTGTAAAATGCGGCTGTTGTTGGCGGGATACCTACTTTAACTTTACCATACAGTACATCTGTTGTAAAATGTGGTTGTTGTTGGCGGGAACGCTACTTTAACTTTACCATACAGTACATCTGTTGTAAAATGTGGCTGTTGTTGGCGGGATAGCAACTTTAACTTTACCATACAGTACATCTGTTGTAAAATGTGGCTGTTGTTGGCGGGATAGCTACTTTAACTTTACCATACAGTACATCTGTTGTAAAATGTGGCTGTTGTTGGAGGGATAGCTACTTCAACTTTACCATACAGTACATCTGTTGTAAAATGTGGCTGGTGTTTGTTGGCGGGATAGCTACTTTAACTTTACCATACAGTACATCTGTTGTAAAATGTGGCTGTTGTTGGCGGGATAGGTACTTTAACTTTACCATACTGTACATCTGTTGTAAAAAGTGACTGTTGTTGGCGGGATAGATACATTAACTTTACCATAAAGTAAATATGTTGTAAAATGTGGCTGTTGTTTGCGGGATAGATTCTTTAACTTTACCATACTGTACATATGTTTAAAATGTGGCTGTTGTTGGCGGGATAGCTACTTTAACTTTACCATACTGTACATCTGTTGTAAAATGTGGCTGTTGTTGGCGGGATAGTGACTTTAACTTTACCATACAGTACATCTGTTGTAAAATGTGGCTGTTGTTGGCGGGATAGTTACTTTAACTTTACCATACAGTACATCTGTTGTAAAATGTGGCTGTTGTTGGCGGGATAGTTACTTTAACTTTACCATACTGTACATCTGTTGTAAAATGTGGTTGTTGTTGGCGGGATAGATACTTTAACTTTACCATACAGTACATCTGTTGTAAAATGTGAATGTTGTTGGCGGCTAGGTACTTTAACTTTACCATACAGTACATATGTTGTAAAATGTGACTGTTGTTGGCGGGATAGCTACTTTAACTTTACCATAGAGTACATCTGTTGTAAAATGTGGCTGTTGTTGGCGGGATAGATACTTTAACTTTACCATACAGTACATATGTTGTAAAATGTTGGTGTTGTTTGCCTGATAGCTACTTTAACTTTACCATACAGTACATCTGTTGTAAAATGTGGGTGTTGTTTGCGGGATAGCTACTTTAAATTTACCATACAATACATATGTTGTAAAATGTGGCTGTTGTTGGCGGGATAGCTACTTTAACTTTACCATACAGTACATATGTTGTAAAATGTGACTGTTGTTGGCGGGATAGCTACTTTAAATTTACCATACAATACATATGTTGTAAAATGTGGCTGTTGTTGGCGGGATAGCTACTTTAACTTTACAATACTGTACATCTGTTGTAAAATGTGGCTAGCGTTGGCGGGATAGTTACTTTAACTTTACCATACTGTACATCTGTTGTAAAATGTGGCTGTTGTTGGCGGGATAGCTACTATAATTTTACCATACAGTACATCTGTTGTAAAATGTGGCTGTTGTTGGCGGGATAGCAACTTTAACTTTACCATACTGTACATATGTTTAAAATGTGGCTGTTGTTGGCGGGATAGTTACTTTAACTTTACCATACAGTACATCTGTTCTAAAATGTGGTTGTTGTTGGCGGGATACCTACTTTAACTTTACCATACAGTACATCTGTTGTAAAATGTGGTTGTTGTTGGCGGGAACGCTACTTTAACTTTACCATACAGTACATCTGTTGTAAAATGTGGCTTTTGTTGGCGGGACAGCAACTTTAACTTTACCATACAGTACATCTGTTGTAAAATGTGGCTGTTGTTGGCGGGATAGCTACTTTAACTTTACCATACAGTACATCTGTTGTAAAATGTGGCTGTTGTTGGCGGGATAGCTACTTCAACTTTACCATACAGTACATCTGTTGTAAAATGTGACTGTTGTTGGCGGGATAGCTACTTTAACTTTACCATACAGTACATCTGTTGTAAAATGTGGCTGGTGTTTGTTGGCGGGATAGCTACTTTAACTTTACCATACAGTACATCTGTTGTAAAATGTGGCTGCTGTTGGAGGGATAGCTACTTCAACTTTACCAGACAGTACATCTGTTGTAAAATGTGACTGTTGTTGACGGGATAGCTACTTTAACTTTACCATACAGTACATCTGTTGTAAAATGTGGCTAGTGTTTGTTGGCGGGATAGATACTTTAACTTTACCATACAGTACATCTGTTGTAAAATGTGGCTGTTGTTGGCGGGATAGATATTTTAACTTTACCATACAGTACATCTGTTGTAAAATGTGGGTGTTGTTGGCCTGATAGCTACTTCAACTTTACCAGACAGTACATCTGTTGTAAAATGTGACTGTTGTTGACGGGATAGCTACTTTAACTTTACCATACAGTACATCTGTTGTAAAATGTGGCTAGTGTTTGTTGGCGGGATAGATACTTTAACTTTACCATACAGTACATCTGTTGTAAAATGTGGCTGTTGTTGGCGGGATAGATATTTTAACTTTACCATACAGTACATCTGTTGTAAAATGTGGGTGTTGTTGGCCTGATAGCTACTTTAACTTTACCATACAGTACATATGTTGCAAAATGTGGCTGTTGTTGGCGGGATAGCTGCTTTAAATTTACCATACAGTACATCTGTTGTAAAATGTGGCTGTTGTTTTCGGGATAGCTACTTTAAATTTACCATACAATACATATGTTGTAAAATGTGGCTGTTGTTGGCGGGATAGCTACTTTAACTTTACCATACAGTACATATGTTGTAAAATGTGGCTGTTGTTGGCGGGATAGGTACTTTAACTTTACCATACTGTACATCTGTTGTAAAATGTGGCTAGCGTTGGCGGGATAGTTACTTTAACTTTACCATACTGTACATCTGTTGTAAAATGTGGCTGTTGTTGGCGGGATAGCTACTTTAACTTTACCATACAGTACATTTGTTGTAAAATGTGGCTGTTGTTGGCGGGATAGCTGCTTTAACTTTACCATACAGTACATCTGTTGTAAAATGTGGCTGTTGTTGGCGGGATAGCTGCTTTAACTTTACCATACAGTACATCTGTTGTAAAATGTGGCTGTTGTTGGCGGGATAGCTACTTTAACTTTACCATACTGTACATCTGTTGTAAAATGTGGCTGTTGTTGGCGGGATAGCTACTTTAACTTTACCATACAGTACATCTGTTGTAAAATGTGGCTGTTGTTGGCGGGATAGCTATTTTAACTTTACCATACTGTACATCTGTTGTAAAATGTGGCTGTTGTTGGTGGCATAGCTTCTTTAACTTTACCATACAGTACATCTGTTGTAAAATGTGGCTGTTGTTGGCGGGATAGCTACTTCATCTTTACCATACAGTACATCTGTTGTAAAATGTGGCTGTTGTTGGCGGGATAGCTACTATGACTTTACCAAACAGTACATCTGTTGTAAAATGTGACTGTTGTTGGCGGGATAGGTACTTTAACTTTACCATACTGTACATCTGTTGTAAAATTGGCTGTTGTTGGCGGGATAGCTACTTTAACTTTACCATACTGTACATCTGTTATAAAATGTGACTGGTGTTTGTTGGCGGGATAGATACTTTAACTTTACCATACAGTACATCTGTTGTAAAATGTGGCTGTTGTTGGCGGGATAGCTACTTTAACTTTACCATACTGTACATCTGTTGTAAAATGTGGCTGGTGTTTGTTGGCGGGATAGCTACTTTAACTTTACCATACAGTACATCTGTTGTAAAATGTGGCTGTTGTTGGCGGGATAGCTACTTTAACTTTACCAAACAGTACATCTGTTGTAAAATGTGGCTGCTGTTGGAGGGATAGCTACTTCAACTTTACCAGACAGTACATCTGTTGTAAAATGTGACTGTTGTTGGCGGGATAGCTACTTTAACTTTACCATACAGTACATCTGTTGTAAAATGTGGCTAGTGTTTGTTGGCGGGATAGATACTTTAACTTTACCATACAGTACATCTGTTGTAAAATGTGGCTGTTGTTGGCGGGATAGATACTTTAACTTTACCATACAGTACATATGTTGCAAAATGTGGCTGTTGTTGGCCTGATAGCTGCTTTAACTTTACCATACAGTACATCTGTTGTAAAATGTGGCTGTTGTTTGCGGGATAGCTACTTTAAATTTACCATACAATACATATGTTGTAAAATGTGGCTGTTGTTGGCGGGATAGCTACTTTAACTTTACCATACAGTACATATGTTGTAAAATGTGGCTGTTGTTGGCGGGATAGGTACTTTAACTTTACCATACTGTACATCTGTTGTAAAATGTGGCTAGCGTTGGCGGGATAGTTACTTTAACTTTACCATACTGTACATCTGTTGTAAAATGTGGCTGTTGTTGGCGGGATAGCTACTTTAACTTTACCATACAGTACATTTGTTGTAAAATGTGGCTGTTGTTGGCGGGATAGCTGCTTTAACTTTACCATACAGTACATCCGTTGTAAAATGTGGCTGTTGTTGGCGGGATAGCTGCTTTAACTTTACCATACAGTACATCTGTTGTAAAATGTGGCTGTTGTTGGCGGGATAGCTACTTTAACTTTACCATACTGTACATCTGTTTTTAAAATGTGGCTGTTGTTGGCGGGATAGCTACTTTAACTTTACCATACAGTACATCTGTTGTAAAATGTGGCTGTTGTTGGCGGGATAGCTATTTTAACTTTACCATACTGTACATCTGTTGTAAAATGTGGCTGTTGTTGGTGGGATAGCTACTTTAACTTTACCATACAGTACATCTGTTGTAAAATGTGGCTGTTGTTGGCGGGATAGCTACTATGACTTCACCAAACAGTACATCTGTTGTAAAATGTGACTGTTGTTGGCGGGATAGGTACTTTAACTTTACCATACTGTACATCTGTTGTAAAATTGGCTGTTGTTGGCGGGATAGCTACTTTAACTTGACCATACTGTACATCTGTTGAAAAATGTGGCTGTTGTTGGCGGGATAGCAACTTTAACTTAACCATACAGTACATCTCTTGTAAAATGTGGCTGTTGTTGGCGGGATAGTTACTTTAACTTTAACATACAGTACATCTGTTGAAAAATGTGGCTGTTGTTGGCGGGATAGCAACTTTAACTTTACCATACAGTACATCTCTTGTAAAATGTGGCTGTTGTTGGCGGGATAGCAACTTTAACTTTACCATACTGTACATATGTTTAAAATGTGGCTGTTGTTGGCGGAATAGTTACTTTAACTTTACCATACAGTACATCTGTTGTAAAATGTGGCTGTTGTTGGCGGGATACCTACTTTAACTTTACCATACAGTACATCTGTTGTAAAATGTGGTTGTTGTTGGCGGGAACGCTACTTTAACTTTACCATACAGTACATCTGTTGTAAAATGTGGCTGTTGTTGGCGTGATAGCAACTTTAACTTTACCATACAGTACATCTGTTATAAAATGTGGCTGTTGTTGGCGGGATAGCTACTTTAACTTTACCATACAGTACATCTGTTGTAAAATGTGGCTGTTGTTGGAGGGATAGCTACTTCAACTTTACCATACAGTACATCTGTTGTAAAATGTGGCTGGTGTTTGTTGGCGGGATAGCTACTTTAACTTTACCATACAGTACATCTGTTGTAAATTTTGGCTGTTGTTGACGGGATAGGTACTTTAACTTTACCATACTGTACATCTGTTGTAAAAAGTGACTGTTGTTGGCGGGATAGATACTTTAACTTTACCATACAGTAAATATGTTGTAAAATGTGGCTGTTGTTTGCGGGATAGATTCTTTAACTTTACCATACTGTACATATGTTTAAAATGTGGCTGTTGTTGGCGGGATAGCTACTTTAACTTTACCATACTGTACATCTGTTGTAAAATGTGGCTGTTTTTGGCGGGATAGTTACTTTAACTTTACCATACTGTACATCTGTTGTAGAATGTGGTTGTTGTTGGCGGGATAGATACTTTAACTTTACCATACAGTACATCTGTTGTAAAATGTGAATGTTGTTGGCGGGATAGCTACTTTATCTTTACCATAGAGTACATCTGTTGTAAAATGTGGCTGTTGTTGGCGGGAAAGATACTTTAACTTTACCATACAGTACATCTGTTGTAAAATGTGGGTGTTGTTGGCCTGATAGCTACTTTAACTTTACCATACAGTACATATGTTGTAAAATGTGGCTGTTGTTTGCGGGATAGCTTCTTTAAATTTACCATACAATACATATGTTGTAAAATGTGGCTGTTGTTGGCGGGATAGCTACTTTAACTTTACCATACATTACATATGTTGTAAAATGTGACTGTTGTTGGCGGGATAGCTACTTTAACTTTACCATACAATACATATGTTGTAAAATGTGGCTGTTGTTGGCGGGATAGCTACTTTAACTTTACCATACTGTACATCTGTTGTAAAATGTGGCTAGCGTTGGCGGGATAGTTACTTTAACTTTACCATACTGTACATCTGTTATAAAATGTGGCTGTTGTTGGCGGGATAGTTACTTTAACTTTACCATACAGTACATATATTGTAAAATGTGGCTGTTGTTGGCGGGATTTTGACTTTAAATTTAACATACAGCACATATGTTGTAAAATGTGGCTAGCGTTGGCGGGATAGTTACTTTAACTTTACCATACTGTACATCTGTTGTAAAATGTGGCTGTTGTTGGCAGGATAGCTACTATAATTTTACCATACAGTACATCTGTTGTAAAATGTGGCTGTTGTTGGCGGGATAGCTACTTTAACTTACCATACAGTACATATTTTGTAAAATTTGGCTGTTGTTGGCGGGATAGTTACTTTAACTTTACCATACAGTACATATATTGTAAAATGTGGCTGTTGTTGGCGGGATAGTGACTTTAAAATTAACATACAGCACATATGTTGTAAAATGTGGCTGTTGTTGGCGGGATAGTTACTTTAACTTTACCATACAGTACATCTGTTGAAAAATGTGGCTGTTGTTGGCGGGATAGCAACTTTAACTTTACCATACAGTACATCTCTTGTAAAATGTGGCTGTTGTTGGCGGGATAGCAACTTTAACTTTACCATACTGTACATATGTTTAAAATGTGGCTGTTGTGGGCGGGATAGTTACTTTAACTTTACCATACAGTACATCTGTTGTCAAATGTGGCTGTTGTTGGCGGGATACCTACTTTAACTTTACCATACAGTAAATATGTTGTAAAATGTGGCTGTTGTTGGCGGGATAGCTACTTTAACTTTACCATACAGTATATCTGTTGTAAAATGTGGCTGTTGTTGGCGGGATAGCAACTTTAACTTTACCATACAGTACATCTGTTGTAAAATGTGGCTGTTGTTGGCGGGATAGCTACTTTAACTTTACCATACAGTACATCTGTTGTAAAATGTGGCTGTTGTTGGAGGGATAGCTACTTCAACTTTACCATACAGTACATCTGTTGTAAAATGTGGCTGGTGTTTGTTGGCGGGATAGCTACTTTAACTTTACCATACAGTACATCTGTTGTAAAATGTGGCTGTTGTTGGCGGGATAGGTACTTTAACTTTACCATACTGTACATCTGTTGTAAAAAGTGACTGTTGTTGGCGGGATAGATACTTTAACTTTACCATACAGTAAATATGTTGTAAAATGTGGCTGTTGTTTGCGGGATAGATTCTTTAACTTTAACATAATGAACATATGTTTAATATGTGGCTGTTGTTGGCGGGATAGCTACTTTAACTTTACCATACTGTACATCTGTTGTAAAATGTGGCTGTTGTTGGCGGGATAGTTACTTTAACTTTACCATACTGTACATCTGTTGTAAAATGTGGTTGTTGTTGGCGGGATAGATACTTTAACTTTACCATACAGTACATCTGTTGTAAAATGTGAATGTTGTTGGCGGCTAGGTACTTTAACTTTACCATACAGTACATATGTTGTAAAATGTGACTGTTGTTGGCGGGATAGCTACTTTAACTTTACCATAGAGTACATCTGTTGTAAAATGTGGCTGTTGTTGGCGGGATAGATACTTTAACTTTACCATACAGTACATCTGTTGTAAAATTTGGGTGTTGTTGGCCTGATAGCTACTTTAACTTTACCATACAGTACATCTGTTGTAAAATGTGGGTGTTGTTTGCGGGATAGCTACTTTAAATTTACCATACAATACATATGTTGTAAAATGTGGCTGTTGTTGGCGGGATAGCTACTTTAACTTTACCATACAGTACATATGTTGTAAAATGTGACTGTTGTTGGCGGGATAGCTACTTTAACTTTACCATACAATACATATGTTGTAAAATGTGGCTGTTGTTGGCGGGATAGCTACTTTAACTTTACCATACTGTACATCTGTTGTAAAATGTGGCTAGCGTTGGCGGGATAGTTACTTTAACTTTACCATACTGTACATCTGTTGTAAAATGTGGCTGTTGTTGGCGGGATAGCTACTATAATTTTACCATACAGTACATCTGTTGTAAAATGTGGCTGTTGTTGGCGGGATAGCTACTTTAACTTTACCATACAGTACATATTTTGTAAAATTTGGCTGTTGTTGGCGGGATAGTTACTTTAACTTTACCATACAGTACATATATTGTAAAATGTGGCTGTTGTTGGCGGGATAGTTACTTTAACTTTACCATACTGTACATCTGTTGTAAAATGTGGTTGTTGTTGGCGGGATAGATACTTTAACTTTACCATACAGTACATCTGTTGTAAAATGTGAATGTTGTTGGCGGCTAGGTACTTTAACTTTACCATACAGTACATATGTTGTAAAATGTGACTGTTGTTGGCGGGATAGCTACTTTAACTTTACCATAGAGTACATCTGTTGTAAAATGTGGCTGTTGTTGGCGGGATAGCTACTATAATTTTACCATACAGTACATCTGTTGTAAAATGTGGCTGTTGTTGGCGGGATAGCTACTTTAACTTTACCATACAGTACATATTTTGTAAAATTTGGCTGTTGTTGGCGGGATAGTTACTTTAACTTTACCATACAGTACATATATTGTAAAATGTGGCTGTTGTTGGCGGGATAGTGACTTTAAATTTAACATACAGCACATATATTGTAAAATGTGGCTAGCGTTGGCGGGATAGTTACTTTAACTTTACCATACTGTACATCTGTTGTAAAATGTGGCTGTTGTTGGCGGGATAGCTACTATAATTTTACCATACAGTACATCTGTTGTAAAATGTGGCTGTTGTTGGCGGGATAGCTACTTTAACTTTACCATACAGTACATATTTTGTAAAATTTGGCTGTTGTTGGCGGGATAGTTACTTTAACTTTACCATACAGTACATCTATTGTAAAATGTGGCTGTTGTTGGCGGGATAGTGACTTTAAATTTAACATACAGCACATATGTTGTAAAATGTGGCTGTTGTTGGCGGGATAGTTACTTTAACTTTACCATACAGTACATCTGTTGAAAAAGTGGCTGTTGTTGGCGGGATAGCAACTTTAACTTTACCATACAGTACATCTCTTGTAAAATGTGGCTGTTGTTGGCGGGATAGCAACTTTAACTTTACCATACTGTACATATGTTTAAAATGTGGCTGTTGTTGGCGGGATAGTTACTTTAACTTTACCATACAGTACATCTGTTGTAAAATGTGGCTGTTGTTGGCGGGATACCTACTTTAACTTTACCATACAGTACATCTGTTGTAAAATGTGGTTGTTGTTGGCGGGAACGCTACTTTAACTTTACCATACAGTACATCTGTTGTAAAATGTGGCTGTTGTTGGCGGGATAGCAACTTTAACTTTACCATACTGTACATCTGTTGTAAAATGTGGCTGTTGTTGGCGGGATAGTTACTTTAACTTTACCATACTGTACATCTGTTGTAAAATGTGGTTGTTGTTGGCGGGATAGATACTTTAACTTTACCATAAAGTACATCTGTTGTAAAATGTGATTGTTGTTGGCGGCTAGGTACTTTAACTTTACCATACAGTACATATGTTGTAAAATGTGACTGTTGTTGGCGGGATAGCTACTTTAACTTTACCATAGAGTACATCTGTTGTAAAATGTGGCTGTTGTTGGCGGGATAGATACTTTAACTTTACCATACAGTACATCTGTTGTAAAATGTGGGTGTTGTTGGCCTGATAGCTATTTTAACTTTACCATACAGTACATCTGTTGTAAAATGTGGCTGTTGTTTACGGGATAGCTACTTTAAATTTACCATACAATACATATGTTGTAAAATGTGGCTGTTGTTGGCGGGATAGCTACTTTAACTTTACCATACAGTACATCTGTTGTAAAATGTGGCTGTTGTTGGCGGGATACCTACTTTAACTTTACCATACAGTACATCTGTTGTAAAATGTGGTTGTTGTTGGCGGGAACGCTACTTTAACTTTACCATACAGTACATCTGTTGTAAAATGTGGCTGTTGTTGGCGGGATAGCTACTTTAACTTTACCATACTGTACATCTGTTGTAAAATGTGGCTAGCGTTGGCGGGATAGTTACTTTAACTTTACCATACTGTACATCTGTTGTAAAATGTGGCTGTTGTTGGCGGGATAGCTACTTTAACTTTACCATACAGTCCATCTGTTGTAAAATGTGGCTGTTGTTGGCGGGATAGCTACTATGACTTTACCATACAGTACATCTGTTGTAAAATGTGGCTGTTATTGGCGGGATATCTACTTTAACTTTACCATACCGTACATCTGTTGTAAAATGTGGCTGTTGTTGGCGGGATAGCTACTTTAACATCACCATACAGTACATCTGTTGTAAAATGTGGCTGTTGTTGGCGGGATAGCTACTTTAACTTCACCATACTGTACATCTGTTGTAAAATGTGGCTGTTGTTGGTGGGATAGCTACTTTAACTTTACCATACAGTACATCTGTTGTAAAATGTGGTCGTTGTTGGCGGGATAGCTGCTTTAACTTTACCATACAGTACATCTGTTGTAAAATGTGGCTGTTGTTGGCGGGATAGCTGCTTTAACTTTACCATACAGGACATCTGTGGTAAAATTTTGCTGTTGTTGGCGGGATAGCTACTTTAACTTTACCATACTGTACATCTGTTGTAAAATGTGGCTGTTGTTGGCGGGATAGCTACTTTAACTTTACCATACAGTTCATCTGTTGTAAAATGTGGCTGTTGTTGGAGGGATAGCTACTTTAACTTTACCATACAGTACATCTGTTGTAAAATGTGGCTGTTGTTGGCGGGATAGATACTTTAACTTTACCATACAGTACATCTGTTGTAAAATGTGGCTGTTGTTGGCGGGATAGCTACTTTAACTTTACGATACAGTACATCTGTTGTAAAATGTGGGTGTTGTTGGCGGGATAGCTACTTTAAATTTACAATACAGTACATCTGTTGTAAAATGTGGCTGTTGTTGGTGGGATAGCTACTTTAACTTTACCATACATTACATCTGTTGTAAAATGTGGCTGTTGTTGGCGGGATAGTTACTTTAACTTTACCATACTGTACATATGTTGTAAAATGTGGCTGTTGTTGGCGGGATAGCTACTTTAACTTTACCATACAGTACATCTGTTGTAAAATGTGGCTGTTGTTGTCGGGATAGCTACTTTTACTTTACCATATTTTACATCTGTTGTAAAATGTGGCTGTTGTTGGCGGGATAGCTACTTTAACTTTACCATACAGTACATCTGTTGTAAAATGTGGCTGTTGTTGACGGGATAGCTACTTTAACTGTACCATACAGTACATCTATTGTAAAAAAATGTGGCTGTTGTTGGCGGGATAGCTACTTTAACTTTACCATACAGTACATCTGTTGTAAAATTTGGCTGTTGTTGGCGGGATAGTTACTTTAACTTTACCATACAGTACATTTGTTGTAAAATGTGGCTGTTGTTGGCGGGATAGCTACTTTAACTTTACCATACAGTACATATGATGTAAAATGTGGCTGTTGTTGGCGGGATAGCTACTTTAACTTTACCATACAGTACATATGTTGTAAAATGTGGCTGTTGTAGGCGGGATAGATACTTTAACTTTACCATAAAGTACATGTGTTGTAAAATGTGGCTGTTGTTGACGGGATAGCTATTTTAACTTTACCAAACCTTACATCTGTTGTAAAATGTGGCTGTTGTTGGCGGGATAGCTACTTTTACTTTACCATACTGTACATCTGTTGTAAAATGTGGCTGTTGTTGGCGGGATAGCTACTTTAACTTTACCATACAGTACATCTCTTGTAAAATGTGGCTGTTGTTGGCGGGATAGCAACTTTAACTTTACCATACAGTACATCTCTTGTAAAATGTGGCTGTTGTTGGCAGGATAGCAACTTTAACTTTACCATACCTTACATCTGTTGTAAAATGTGGCTGTTGTTGGCGGGATAGCTACTTTTACTTTACCATACTGTTCATCTGTTGTAAAATGTGGCTGTTGTTGGCGGGATAGCTACTTTAACTTTACCATACAGTACATCTCTTGTAAAATGTGGCTGTTGTTGGCGGGATAGCAACTTTAACTTTACCATACAGTACATCTCTTGTAAAATGTGGCTGTTGTTGGCAGGATAGCAACTTTAACTTTACCATACAGTACATCTGTTGTAAAATGTGGCTGTTGTTGGCGGGATAGCTGCTTTAACTTTACCATACAGTACATCTGTGGTAAAATTGGGCTGTTGTTGGCGGGATAGCTACTTTAACTTTACCATACAGTACATCTCTTGTAAAATTGGGCTGTTGTTGGCGGGATAGCTACTTTAACTTTACCATACAGTACATCTGTTGTAAAATGTGGCTGTTGTTGGCGGGATAGCAACTTTAACTTTACCATACCTTACATCTGTTTTAAAATGTGGCTGTTGTTGGCGGGATAGCTACTTTTACTTTACCATACTGTACATCTGTTGTAAAATGTGGCTGTTGTTGGCGGGATAGCTACTTTAACTTTACCATACAGTACATCTCTTGTAAAATGTGGCTGTTGTTGGCGGGATAGCAACTTTAACTTTACCATACAGTACATCTCTTGTAAAATGTGGCTGTTGTTGGCAGGATAGCAACTTTAACTTTACCATACCTTACATCTGTTTTAAAATGTGGCTGTTGTTGGCGGGATAGCTACTTTTACTTTACCATACTGTTCATCTGTTGTAAAATGTGGCTGTTGTTGGCGGGATAGCTACTTTAACTTTACCATACAGTACATCTCTTGTAAAATGTGGCTGTTGTTGGCGGGATAGCAACTTTAACTTTACCATACAGTACATCTGTTGTAAAATGTGGCTGTTGTTGGCAGGATAGCAACTTTAACTTTACCATACAGTACATCTGTTGTAAAATGTGGCTGTTGTTGGCGGGATAGCTGCTTTAACTTTACCATACAGTACATCTGTGGTAAAATTGGGCTGTTGTTGGCGGGATAGCTACTTTAACTTTACCATACAGTACATCTCTTGTAAAATGTGACTGTTGTTGGCGGGATAGCAACTTTAACTTTACCATACAGTACATCTGTTGTAAAATGTGGCTGTTGTTGGCGGGAACGCTACTTTAACTTTACCATACTGTACATCTGTTATACAATGTGGCTGTTGTTGGCGGGATAGTTACTTTAACTTTACCATACTGTACATCTGTTGTAAAATGTGGCTGTTGTTGGCGGGATAGCTACTTTAACTTTACCATACTGTACATCTGTTGTAAAATGTGGCTAGCGTTGGCGGGATAGCTACTTTAACTTTACCATACTGTACATCTGTTGTAAAATGTGGCTAGTGTTTGCGGGATAGTTACTTTAACTTTAGCATACAGTACATCTGTTGTAAAATGTGGCTGTTGTTGGCGGGATGCCTACTTTAACTTTACCATACAGTACATCTGTTGTAAAATGTGGTTGTTGTTGGCGGGAACGCTACTTTAACTTTACCATACAGTACATCTGTTGTAAAATGTGGCTGTTGTTGGCGGGTTAGCAACTTTAACTTTACCATACAGTACATCTGTTGTAAAATGTGGCTGTTGTTGGCGGGATAGCTACTTTAACTTTACCATACTGTACATCTGTTGTAAAATGTGGCTGTTGTTGGCGGGATAGCTACTTCAACTTTACCATACAGTACATCTGTTGTAAAATGTGACTGTTGTTGGCGGGATAGCTACTTTAACTTTACCATACAGTACATCTGTTGTAAAATGTTGCTGGTGTTTGTTGGCGGGATAGCTACTTTAACTTTACCATACAGTACATCTGTTGTAAAATGTGGCTAGTGTTGGCGGGATAGGTACTTTAACTTTACCATATTGTACATCTGTAGTAAAATGTGACTGTTGTTGGCGGGATAGATACTTTAACTTTACCATACAGTAAATATGTTGTAAAATGTGGCTGTTGTTTGCGGGATAGATACTTTAACTTTACCATACTGTACATATGTTTAAAATGTGGCTGTTGTTGGCGGGATAGCTACTTTAACTTTACCATACTGTACATCTATTGTAAAATGTGGCTGTTGTTGGCGGGATAGTTACTTTAACTTTACCATACAGTACATATATTGTAAAATGTGACTGTTGTTGGCGGGATAGCTACTTTAACTTTACCATACAGTACATATATTGTAAAATGTGGCTGTTGTTGGCGGGATAGTTACTTTAACTTAATCATACTGTACATCTGTTGTAAAATGTGGTTGTTGTTGGCGGGATAGATACTTTAACTTTACCATACAGTAAATCTGTTGTAAAATGTGAATGTTGTTGGCGGCTAGGTACTTTAACTTTACCATACAGTACATATGTTGTAAAATGTGACTGTTGTTGGCGGGATAGCTACTTTAACTTTACCATAAAGTACATCTGTTGTAAAATGTGGCTGTTGTTTGCGGGATAGATACTTTAACTTTACCATACAGTACATCTGTTGTAAATTGTGGCTGGTGTTTGTTGGCGGGATAGCTACTTTAACTTTACCATACAGTACATCTGTTGTAAAATGTGGCTGTTGTTTGCGGGATAGGTACTTTAACTTTACCATACTGTACATATGTTGTAAAATGTGGCTGTTGTTGGCGGGATAGTTACTTTAACTTTACCATACTGTACATATGTTGTAAAATGTGGCTGTTGTTGGCGGGATAGATACGTTAACTTTACCATCAAGTACATCTGTTGTAAAATGTGGCTGTTGTTGACGGGATAGCTATTTTAACTTTACCATACCTTACATCTGTTGTAAAATGTGGCTGTTGTTGGCGGGATAGCTACTTTTACTTTACCATACTGTACATCTGTTGTAAAATGTGGCTGTTTTTGGCAGGATAGCTACTTTAACTTTACCATACTGTACATCTCTTGTAAAATGTGGCTGTTGTTGGCGGGATAGCAACTTTAACTTTACCATACAGTACATCTCTTGTAAAATGTGGCTGTTGTTGGCAGGATAGCAACTTGAACTTTACCATAGCTTACATCTGTTGTAAAATGTGGCTGTTGTTGGCGGGATAGCTACTTTTACTTTACCATACTGTTCATCTGTTGTAAAATGTGGCTGTTGTTGGCGGGATAGCTACTTTAGCTTTACCATACAGTACATCTCTTGTAAAATGTGGATGTTGTTGGCGGGATAGCAACTTTAACTTTACCATACAGTACATCTCTTGTAAAATGTGGCTGTTGTTGGCAGGATAGCAACTTTAACTTTACCATACAGTACATCTGTTGTAACATGTGGCTATTGTTGGCGGGATAGCTGCTTCGACTTTACCATACAGTACATCTGTGGTAAAATTGGGCTGTTGTTGGCGGGATAGCTACTTTAACTTTACCATACAGTACATCTCTTGTAAAATGTGGCTGTTGTTGGCGGGATACCTACTTTAACTTTACCATACAGTACATCTGTTGTAAAATGTGGTTGTTGTTGGCGGGAACGCTACTTTAACTTTACCATACAGTACATCTGTTGTAAAATGTGGCTGTTGTTGGCGGGATAGATACTTTAACTTTACCATACAGTACATCTGTTGTAAAATGTGGCTGGTGTTTGTTGGCGGGATAGCTACTTTAACTTTACCATACAGTACATCTGTTGTAAAATGTGGCTGTTGTTGGCGGGATAGGTACTTTAACTTTACCATACTGTACATATGTTGTAAAATGTGGCTGTTGTTGGCGGGATAGTTACTTTAACTTTACCATACTGTACATATGTTGTAAAATGTGGCTGTTGTTGGCGGGATAGATACTTTAACTTTACCATCAAGTACATCTGTTGGTTGTAAAATGTGGCTGTTGTTGACGGGATAGCTATTTTAACTTTACCATACCTTACATCTGGTGTAAAATGTGGCTGTTGTTGGCGGGATAGCTACTTTTACTTTACCATACTGTACATCTGTTGTAAAATGTGGCTGTTGTTGGCAGGATAGCTACTTTAACTTTACCATACTGTACATCTCTTGTAAAATGTGGCTGTTGTTGGCGGGATAGCAACTTTAACTTTACCATACAGTACATCTCTTGTAAAATGTGGCTGTTGTTGGCAGGATAGCAACTTTAACTTTACCATACCTTACATCTGTTGTAAAATGTGGCTGTTGTTGGCGGGATAGCTACTTTTACTTTAAAATACTGTTCATCTGTTGTAAAATGTGGCTGTTGTTGGCGGGATAGCTACTTTAGCTTTACCATACAGTACATCTCTTGTAAAATGTGGCTGTTGTTGGCGGGATAGCAACTTTAACTTTACCATACAGTACATCTGTTGTAAAATGTGGCTGTTGTTGGCGGGATAGCTGCTTTAACTTTACCATACAGTACATCTGTGGTAAAATTGGGCTGTTGTTGGCGGGATAGCTACTTTAACTTTACCATACAGTACATCTCTTGTAAAATGTGGCTGTTGTTGGCGGGATAGCAACTTTAACATTACCATACAGTACATCTGTTGTAAAATGTGGCTGTTGTTGGCGGGAACGCTACTTTAACTTTACCATACTGTACATCTGTTATAAAATGTGGCTGTTGTTGGCGGGATAGTTACTTTAACTTTACCATACTGTACATCTGTTGTAAAATGTGGCTGTTGTTGGTGGGATAGCAACTTTAACTTTACCATACAGTACATCTGTTGTAAAATGTGGCTGTTGTTGGCGGGATAGCTGCTTTAACTCTACCATACAGTACATCTGTGGTAAAATTGGGCTGTTGTTGGCGGGATAGCTACTTTAACTTTACCATACAGTACATCTGTTGTAAAATGTGGCTGTTGTTGGCGGGATAGTTACTTTAACTTTACCATACAGTACATGTGTTGTAAAATGTGGCTGTTGTTGGCGTGATAGTTACTTTAACTTTACCATACTGTACATCTGTTGTAAAATGTGGCTGTTGTTGGCGGGATAGCTACTTTAACTTTACCATACAGTACATCTGTTATAAAATGTGGCTGTTGTTGGCGTGATAGTTACTTTAACTTTACCATACTGTACATCTGTTGTAAAATGTGGCTGTTGTTGGCGGGATAGCAACTTTAACTTTACCATACAGTACATCTCTTGTAAAATGTGGCTAGCGTTGGCGGGATAGCTACTTTAACTTTACCATACTGTACATCTGTTGTAAAATGTGGCTGTTGTTGGTGGGATAGCTACTTTAACTTTACCATACAGTACATCTGTTGTAAAATGTGGCTAGTGTTGGCGGGATAGTTACTTTAACTTTACCATACTGTACATCTGTTGTAAAATGTGGCTAGCGTTGGCGGGATAGTTACTTTAACTTTACCATACTGTACATCTGTTGTAAAATGTGGCTAGCGTTGGCGGGATAGTTACTTTAACTTTACCATACTGTACATCTGTTGTAAAATGTGGCTGTTGTTGGCGGGATAGCTACTTTAACTTTACCATACAGTACATCTGTTGTAAAATGTGGCTGTTGTTGGCGGGATAGCTACTTTAACTTTACCATACAGTACATCTGTTGTAAAATGTGGCTGTTGTTGGCGGGATAGCTACTTTAACTTTACCATACAGTCCATCTGTTGTAAAATGT
Source organism: Cyrtodaria siliqua (assembly GCA_037043455.1). Classification (NCBI taxonomy): domain Eukaryota; kingdom Metazoa; phylum Mollusca; class Bivalvia; order Adapedonta; family Hiatellidae; genus Cyrtodaria; species Cyrtodaria siliqua. Next base: position 72,237 of record JAWPHD010012557.1, read on the forward strand.
GGCTGTTGTTGGCGGTATAGCTACTTTAACTTTACCATACTGTACATATGTTTAAAATGTGGCTGTTGTTGGCGGGATAGCTACTTTAACTTTACCATACTGTACATCTGTTGTAAAATGTGGCTGTTGTTGGCGGGATAGTTACTTTAACTTTACCATACTGTACATCTGTTGTAAAATTTGGTTGTTGTTGGCGGGATAGATATTTTAACTTTACCATACAGTACATCTGTTGTAAAATGTGAATGTTGTTGGCGGCTAGGTACTTTAACTTTACCATACAGTACATATGTTGTAAAATGTGACTGTTGTTGGCGGGATAGCTACTTTAACTTTACCATAAAGTACATCTGTTGTAAAATGTGGCTGTTGTTGGCGGGATAGCTACTTTTACTTTACCATAAAGTACATCTGTTGTAAAATGTGACTGTTGTTGGCGGGATAGATACTTTAACTTTACCATACAGTACATCTGTTGTAAAATGTGGCTGGTGTTTGTTGGCGGGATAGCTACTTTAACTTTACCATACTGTACATCTGTTGTAAAATGTGGCTGTTGTTGGCGGGATAGTTACTTTAACTTTACCATACTGTACATATGTTGTAAAATGTGGCTGTTGTTGGCGGGATAGCTACTTTAACTTTACCATACAGTACATCTGTTGTAAAATGTGGCTGTTGTTGGCGCGATAGCTACTTTTACTTTACCATACTGTACATCTGTTGTAAAATGTGGCTGTTGTTGGCGGGATAGCTACTTTAACTTTACCATACAGTACATCTGTTTTAAAATGTGGCTGTTGTTGGAGGAATAGTTACTTTAACTTTACCATACTGTACATCTGTTGTAAAATGTGGCTGGTGTTTGTTGGCGGGATAGCTACTAAAACTTTACCATACAGTACATCTGTAGTAAAATGTGGCTGTTGTTGGCGGGATAGCTACTTTAACTTTACCATACAGTACATCTGTTGTAAATTTGGCTGTTGTTGCCGGGATAGTTACTTTAACTTTACCATACAGTACATATGTTGTAAAATGTGTTTGTTGTTGGCGGGATAGGTACTTTTACTTTACCATACAGTACATATGATGTAAAATGTGGCTGTTGTTGGCGGGATAGCTACTTTAACTTTACCATACAGTACATATGTTGTAAAATGCGGCTGTTGTAGGCGGGATAGATACTTTAACTTTACCATAAAGTACATCTGTTGTAAAATGTGGCTGTTGTTGACGGGATAGCTATTTTAACTTTACCATACGTTACATCTGTTGTAAAATGTGGCTGTTGTTGGCGGGATAGCTACTTTTACTTTACCATACTGTACATCTGTTGTAAAATGTGGCTGTTGATGGCGGGATAGCTACTTTAACTTTACCATACAGTACATCTCTTGTAAAATGTGGCTGTTGTTGGCGGGATAGCAACTTTAACTTTACCATACAGTACATCTCTTGTAAAATGTGGCTGTTGTTGGCAGGATGGCAACTTTAACTTTACCATACCTTACATCTGTTGTAAAATGTGGCTGTTGTTGGCGGGATAGCTACTTTTACTTTACCATACTGCTCATCTGTTGTAAAATGTGGCTGTTGTTGGCGGGATAGCTACTTTAGCTTTACCATACAGTACATCTCTTGTAAAATGTGGCTGTTGTTGGCGGGATAGCAACTTTAACTTTACCATACAGTACATCTCTTGTAAAATGTGGCTGTTGTTGGCAGGATAACAACTTTAACTTTACCATACAGTACATCTGTGGTAAAATTGGGCTGTTGTTGGCGGGATAGCTACTTTAACTCTACCATACAGTACATCTCTTGTAAAATGTGGCTGTTGTTGGCGGGATAGCAACTTTAACTTTACCATACAGTACATCTGTTGTAAAATGTGGCTGTTGTTGGCGGGAACGCTACTTTAACTTTACCATACTGTACATCTGTTATAAAATGTGGCTGTTGTTGGCGGGATAGCTACTTTAACTTTACCATACTGTACATCTGTTGTAAAATGTGGCTGTTGTTGGCGGGATAGCTACTATAACTTTACCATACAGTACATCTGTTGTAAAATGTGGCTGTTGTTGGCGGGATAGTTACTTTAACTTTACCATACTGTACATATGTTGTAAAATGTGGCTGTTGTTGGCGGGATAGCTGCTTTAATTTTACCATACAGTACATCTGTTGTAAAATGTGGCTGTTGTTGGCGGGATAGCTACTTTAACTTTACCATACAGTACATCTGTTTTAAAATGTGGCTGTTGTTGGCGGGATAGTTACTTTAACTTTACCATACTGTACATCTGTTGTAAAATGTGGCTGTTGTTGGCGGGATAGCTACTTTAACTTTACCATACTGTACATCTGTTGTAAAATGTGGCTGTTGTTGGCGGGATAGCTACTTTAACTTTACCATACAGTACATCTGTTGTAAAATTTGGCTGTTGTTGGCGGGATAGCTACTTTAACTTTACCATACAGTACATATGATGTAAAATGTGGCTGTTGTTGGAGGGATAGTTACTTTAACTTTACCATACAGTACATCTGTTGTAAAATGTGGCTGTTGTTGGCGGGATAGCTACTTTAACTGTACCATACAGTACATCTGTTGTAAAACAATGTGGCTGTTGTTGGCGGGATAGCTACTTTAACTTTACCATACAGTACATCTGTTGTAAAATTTGGCTGTTGTTGGCGGGATAGCTACTTTAACTTTACCATACTGTACATCTGTTGTAAAATGTGGCTGGTGTTGGCGGGATAGCTACTTTAACTTTACCATACTGTACATCTGTTG